>SNQJ01S0087721.1:10134-35246 GCA_010110895.2 Picea sitchensis
TACACTCATCACTTCACTTTATTATTTACCTTTTAAAAACCCTTAAACCACTTTGACTACTTTGACCTTTCGGGGCTTCTAGATGACATGTGAGGGTCCTCTAACTTCGTAAGGCCATAACTCTCAAACCGTGAGGTGCTATGTGATGTTCCACATACCACCAGAAATGGAATGACATGTACTATCCATATAGAATAGTATTTTCTGAAAATATATCATAACTCATACTATTACCCATCAAACAAACTTGGGTCCATTACCCAAACCTGGGGTCTCCAACTTCTCATGGCCATAACTCTCTAACCGTGAGGAGTTATGTGACATTATACATACCAATGGAAATGGAATGACAAGAACTATACATATAGGATAGTTTCCCTAACAAATTCAATGTCTGTCATCTCATTATTCGACATAAAAGCATGGGTCATCCAACCATTCTTCTAGGATAACTCAATCTGCAAAGCATCTTCCTGTGAGGGATTTCACCATAAGGGGACCACTTTGGAGTTCATCCATTTGTGAACCTTATCAATCATGATAAGACAATAATAAGAGCATGGGTCCTCCAACCATTCTTCTAGGATAACGCAATCTGCAAAGCATCCTCCCGTGAGGGCTTTCACCATAAGGGGACCACTTTGGAGTTCATCCATTTGTGCACCTTATCAATCATGATAAGAAAATAATGAGTCATCTATACATTTTTCCAACAATTCATCATATACCAATGAAACCAAATCGATCCATATTCATCAAGTATCAATGACAACTCATTGATCCATCTTCATCATATCAATGACAACTCATTGATCCATCTTCATCTATGCATTTTCATCAAGGACAATACATATTATATTACATAACTCATCGATCAATCAATCCTTTGACATCAATCAATCACTTGACATCAATCAATCAAACCATTGGCATCAAGGAAAACATGATCCAAGAGATATTTTGAAGACAATTCTGATTTGAGGTATGACATATAACTGCATGGATATGTTGAACCTAATGGGGAAGGGATATATATCAAAGGAACCACTTGAGGACATTATTGATTTATGCTTCAGGAGCTCGAGAGGATCATCAAGGAACAAAGCCTAAAAATGAGATACTACTACAAGAATACAGAAATCCTCCAACGTTGGAGTAAGAAGAGCATAAATTGGTAATTTATTTGATAATTTGAAAACTGATATCCTTAGCTCTTTAAATACACATTTGGATGTTATGCAAGTAAAACAAAAATAGGCCGAATTAGTAGAGAATACATTGGCAATATTTTGTCCTAAATGTAAGTACAAACATCCTCGTAGGGAATTACCACTTGAAAACGTGGAAATATGCAGTATCTGTGAACTATACCACCCAACAAAACTTTGTCCATCATTTCCAATATTGAATAAGTATTTAAGAGCTCAAATGAAGAGACAACACAACAATATTTCATCTCCAATAAACAATGGCAAGCTCATCTACCAAGTATTCCTCAAGATCCATCCTCATCCTTCAATAATTGGAATCATATGTACAATACTCATATTCCACAGCAAATCAAATATCCCTCAAACCCATGGCCATATTCCAACCCCGCCACAAATGCAATATCCCATGCCTTGGGTTCCATATCCAAATCAAACAGTTCCAAGGTCTTAAGGATGGAGAAATTATCCTTTCCAAGGAGGGAAATTCAGAGTATAGTCTCAACCATTTGTATAAAAACCAACTTTGTCTGTACAACAAAAACCATTACCCCTACCACCCAATATATTAGCAAGTAATTCTTCACTACGACCCCAGTTACCTATTTAATCTAACCCAAATACAAATAATAAAACTATCCAAGAAGACGAAACATCCATCTTATCCACATATTGCACCATCATCGCTCAATGCAACGAAGTACAACTTAGTTCAGAAATAATAATAAATCAATAGACCTCACCTATAATTATATAACATGTTGAAACCAATTCACAGAGTGAAATATCCCCACCTTACAGATAGTCTGAAGAACACTAGAAACACACAGAATCTCCAGAGAAAAACAAGTTGAAACTCAGAACAATACTTCTACCTTTGTTGCAAATACTAGGAAACAATATAAAACATAGGCTAGCACCTCTATTGAAACTCCACCATATCCAAAAAGGCTATCCATGCCCAAGTGTATTCCCCAACCTGATTTCCACTTCCTTGGAGAACTGAAAAACTTTTGTGTTAAAATATCTCTGTTGCAAGCTATCAAAGATGTTCCAGTTTACACCAAAGAAGTGAGGGAATTGTGCATCAAAATTCGTGATAGGAATCCTAGGGATCCTCCCACAGTTAAAGTCTTGGGAAAACTGTCAGAACTAATGTCGGGAAAAATCATGCTTGCTAAATTCGATAACCCGGGGAACTCCACAATGTTATAAAAATAGGATCACAGAGCAATAAAATAAAACAAATGTGGAAATAAAACACAGAAGCTAAATAATACAATAGAGACACAGATACACATGGTTGATCTAGTGTGGGCTACGTCCACTAGACAAATTTCCAAGTCCTTCCTTTTTATTATCCATAAAAATGAACGGATACAACCTACATCACACCCGCTGTAAATTTATATTCTTTCCCTCATAGTCTCCTCTCTCATAATACAATATTCGTAATCATACATAGCCATAATAAAATTCCCTAAGAAAGAGGGTTTCCTTCTAGGGAAAAAAACCCTAAAATAAATTCTACCATAAGATCTATGACCTTATAATTAATGGTCCAGATTGACTACAAAATTACAATATATTACAAGGAAATTTTTCCCAATATTTCTCTTCAGGTGAATTTCACCTGAATCCCCCGCCAAGGGGGGCTACAAAAATTGTCGCCTCCCCCCCTCTGGATCCCCCCAGTGATATTTGTGGGGGGTAAATCCCCCCCACACCCCCCGTTAGGGAATGGGGTCCAAGAACGGTTGAAACAAACATCTAAATCATGAAGATAATCAGGCTCCGCAACCAACAATCTCCCACTTGGAGACTGATAAAAAAAACTCCACGGTTGTTATACCTAATGGGCTATGATTGATCTTGGACCTGGAAAAATTCTCATTTTCACCTTCATTTTTGAAGACCAACTGAAACTGAGAAGGAATTTAATTGCTCCATGGTTACTCCATTTGTTAACATGTCTACAGGATTCTAGATAGTATGTATCTTTTCCAACTTCAAATGTCCATATTCCAAGATAGATCGCATGAAGTGGCACCTAA
The DNA here is from genome assembly GCA_010110895.2 of Picea sitchensis. Taxonomy (NCBI): domain Eukaryota; kingdom Viridiplantae; phylum Streptophyta; class Pinopsida; order Pinales; family Pinaceae; genus Picea; species Picea sitchensis. The sequence goes on from SNQJ01S0087721.1 coordinate 13,397, forward strand.
TATTTATATGATTATTCTTCAAATGGAAGGCTAAGTTATTTGCAAGATGAATGACACTCTCATTGGCATAGTACAACCTGCTATTCTCCTGCTTCTTTCCCAATTCCTCCATAAACCTCTGTAACCAAATCATTTCTTTACTAGCCTCTGTAGCAACAACATACTCCACTTTTGTTGTTGAAAGTTCAATAAACTTTTGTAGTTTTGAAATCCAACTTACTATTGTTCCACCAACAGTAAAATCATACCCTGTGGTGCTCCTCCTTCTATATTTATCACATGCCATATCTGAATCAACATATCCTTGTAGAACAATGTCTGAAGCTCTAAAACATAATGCATGAGTAGAAGTACCTCTCAAATACATGATAATCCACTTTACTTCCTCCCAGTGTTCTTTACCTAGATTGTTCATATATCTTCTCACAACTCCCACTGCATTTGCAATATCTAGTCTTGTCCAAACCATTGCATACATCAAGCTGCCAACTGTTGATGAATAAGGAATCTTGGACATGTATTCCATCTCCTCCTGTGTCTTGAGACACATTTCTTTCGTTAATTTGAAATGGATGGCCAAAGGTGTACTAAATGGTTTTGTATTATGCATTCTAAACCTCTCCAACACCTTATTTATGTACTCACCCTGAGACAATGTCAATTTGTGATTTTTCATGTCTCTTGTTATTTTCATACTAAGGATTTTCTTTGTGATACCCAAATCCTTCATCTCAAATGAATTATATGTTGGGAACAGCGATCACACTGAGAGGGGGGGGGTGAAACAGTGTGAGGGATATTTTTACACTTCTCACAAAACTTTAGTTATAAATCACTATTCACAACATAATTACATATTAATTCCATTCATACTTATTTTTTTGCATGTAAATATATCTCAATTACATAGATTAAAAATAAATATCTATGCACCATCACAATAAAGAACAAAAGGAACAATAGATATATGTATAAGTTTATTTTGTATTATGGACTAAAATCCTTGGGTTTTATCAGCACCAACTGAAATAGAGAACCTGTTGATCATTTGGGTTGGTTGTCATTGATATCAAACCTTGAAGAAAGTCTGGTAGTGAATTTTGGTATGACAAATGTTTAGGTAATGGACCCAAGTTTTTTTGATGTATAATCATATTATTTTTAATATATTTGAAGGTAATATTATTCTAGATGGATAGTACATTTCATTCCATTTTCGTTGGTATGTGGAACATCACATAACTCCTCACGGTTAGAGAGTTATGGCCATGTGAAGTTGTGGAACCCTCATGAGTCATCTATACGCCCCAAAAGGTCAAAGTAGTCAAAGTGGTTGCAAAGAAGAAATTATTTAAATAATAAATTGATGTGATGAGTGTAATGTAATTCAAAGTGGATACAAAAGAAATTATTTAAATAATAAAGTTAATGGAGAAATTACTTAAGTGGACAAGTGGTTAGAAGTGGGTTAGCCCTAAAATAAGGAAAGTGGTTTAAGATGGTTAGAAGGTAACCCCTTGAGGAAGCTACATAAAAATATAAATAAGAGGAAAGGGTCTCTCATTTAATCACACTTGATCATATTGAATATCTCTAAGTGACTGAGGTAACCAAATGATATCTAAGGCGAATTTCAGAGGGAAGGTGAAGTAAAGAAGGCCGAAATTCAAGGGAGGATAAATTCTTTTGATGATGCTTTCTAATTATTTACAGGTCATCTCACCATTTTCATAATAAATTTATTTCTAGAATTATTCAGACAATACAATATGGATGTCCTTGAGGAAACATATCAAGGTAGCTATGATACAAATTTCATCTTATGGGTCATTGTATTTTTGGAGTTACACTCCGTGGAAAATAGGGTTTGTGGCTAGTCCTAAAACTAGTCTAAAACAAGTGTTTCGGGTAAAAACATCATAACTTCTTCATAAAAGATCCAAATTCAGTAAGAAAAAATGTATTGGTTAAAGTATAGTCTGTAGTAGTATTTCTACCATTTTCAGATCCATACAACAAATATTCAGTATAGGGAACTCTATACAAGTTTTCTCTCTAGAATAAGCCAAAATTCAACAAGCTATGCCATTTTTTCTTTAACTCCTTTTATGAGAGGTTCCAAGTAGTTAAACCTGGAGAAATTTCATAAAATACACAGAAGAACATTGTGTACTATTTTCATATCTTTATTCATTGTAGGTACATAGTTATGATTATTTAAAGTTAGGGTTGTTGACTAATCCAAAATTAGTCATGTGAAACTAAAGTAAAGTTTGATGAAAATGATAGTCTCTTGTTGTTAAAGTTAAGGAAGGTTTCTAGGTATGTGATCATATACACCAGGTCTATTACAGAGTTACAAATCAGATTTGAATGATGCAATTGATGAGGGATTTTGGTTGAGGTACATGTTGGGTACATGGTTGAGGCAAGTAGTTGATGTGTTGACACATACATGAGGTGTATAGTTGATTATATTGGTACATCTTGATGATAAATAGTTTGTGTATTTGATGAATGATTGTTACATATTTAGTGCACAGTTAATGCAATCGTTGATGGTACAGGTTGAGGTACAGGTTCATGCATGGTTGATGCACTTGCTTATGATACATGTGGATTACAGGTGTTTTGTTACATGTTGTTATAGGTTGTTTGTTGCAGGTTGTTACAAGTTATTTTGTGCAAGTTTATTGGTACAAGATTACATCAGTATATATCACAGTGATAGTGTGGCAATGGGTCCATCATTCTACTTCTATGACAAGGAAATTGGACGGGGAAAGGATAAGTGGTTTTATCCACCTTCCAGTTGTAGTTGGAGAACATAGGGGGTTGTAGCCTCTTTCTAGTTGTAGCCATAGAATTAGGGATTTGGAGCTTCCCTCAGGTTGTAGCCTGAGAAACTAGGGGGTTGGAGCCTCCTTCCAGTTGCAGCTAGAAAATAAAGGAATTTGGTGCTTCCAATGAATGCAATTCCTAAAGACATATAAGAAAAATCATTCTGTGGTTTTCTCCTGCTTTGGGTTTCCATGTAAAAACATTGGTGTACTGTGTATGTCTATGATTTCTCATTTGTTCATTGTTTATTTACTCTAAAACTATTGGATGATAATGCTACATTGATATAACACTTGCATTTTATGGATACAAATGATTAAATAGCTCTATTATTGATTCACCCCCCCTCTTAGTAATCCAACAATTGGTATCAGAACGGGTCCCTTCATAAACTAGTTTAACCACTGGAAGGAGATAATGGATTATTATGAGAATGGAGTACCATTGTTTAGTGGTCAAAATGGGTTAAAGTATGAGATATGGAGTAGAAGCATGAAAATATTTTTACAGGAACGGGGGAATTATATTTGGCTATCAGTCGTTATAGGATATAATAGTTCAAAAAGGGAAAAGACTATAGACAATAAGGAATTGAAGAAGAATAACAAAATAGAAATGGATTTCATATGGGAAGGATTTCCTAATCCGGTAAGAGAAAAGGTTGGTAAATTTTCATCAGCCAAAGAAATTTGGGATAAGTTACATGAAATATATTCTTTGCCCATCGTAGATTCAGAAATTGCCAAAGAAGATGTAGGTACAAATCAAGAAGAAATATGTTCACCATGTCAAACTTATTCATAATATGAAGAGTACATAATCAATAGAGGTATGCTGTTTTTCTTTAATTGTGAAAAATGTGGACATCTTGAAATAGAATGCCATGAAGGAAATGAGACAGAAAAAATAATTGAAAATGAAGACAATTATGAAACATAATTGATTAGTTCTTTATATGAACTAATAAAAGAAAGAGAAGAAAAAAAATCACTCAAGAAAGAATTGATGAAACAAAAGGAAAGTGTTCATATTTTTGAAGAATCCCAACAGGTCATCGAGAACTTAAGAACTCATCTAGAAGAAGCCAAAAATATTGAAGAAAATATTTAATATCAAAATAAGTATTTGGAAGCCAACATAGCAGCAAAGAAGGAAGAATCAGAAATGAGAGAGAAGATATTGACATATCATCTTAAGGAAAGAATTAACGATCCAAACCAGCTTGAGGTAGAGTTTGGTCAAGAAGATAAAGGACTTGAAGAAGAAATAATCACATTAAAAATCCATCTTGAAGAAGCGAAAAGAAAATAAGAAGTCATGAAGTCTTAGATAATGAAGAAAGAAGAAGACGTTGAGAAGGTTGAAGAAGAAGTTGTGACATTGAGAAGTAAAATAGTCAAGCTCAACAAGAATGTTGAAGAGACAAAAACATCCACATCAGTCATAGAGAATGAAGAGAATCACTCTAGGTTGATAGAAAAGAAGAATGAAGAAAATAGAAAGAGTTATGCAGAAATACTCAAAGGAAGGAATCATGGTCAACCATAATCTAAGAAAACTATTGAAGATACATCTTCAAGAAGACCATCCATGTTCAAGCCACAAACAAGCTTCAATCATGATCATGATCAGTCAAATCATAAATTGAGAAGGACTACACCACAAAGAAGATCATTCACTCCCATGTATGCAAATTTATTTTATGGTCATTGTTTTTGTTGTACTAATTTTGGGCATAAGCTTGCAGCTTGCAGGGATTCTAAAAGAAATTTTCAAGCAATAAATGCCTATGTGACCCCATGTAACATTGAATGTTACAAATGTTATAACTATGGACACTTATCTAGTTATTGTAAAAGCATTATCAATACTTCCATGAAAGAGAACACCGATATCATATATAAGAAAGTATGGATAAGAAAACATGAAGAACAGGTGAACAAAGACCAGGTCCTAGAGATCGCAAGATTGGCAATACAACAAGAAGAAGAAAATTCTACAAAGAAAAAGAAAGATGTCAGATACAGAAAGGTTTGGAAAATAATTGAAATAAAAAAAGGACAGGTAAATAAGGAACATGTTCAAGAGATTGTACTTTCAGGCATTGTAGTGAAGGATGAATCCATAGGTAGAAAGAAAGAAGCCAGAGCTGAGAGAGATGATGAATCTACCAATGAATATTATATAGGGGCAGTCTATGAGATAGTTGTGACAGACCAAAGAACCATCCTTCGATAAGCTTGTAGATTTTGAGTACACAGATCTAGAGCAATTAGTTAGCATAAGTATAGTTGATAGTTGTAGTAGTGAAGAATTCATGATAGTATAGTAATAAATGGGTCATCATTATGGACAGTTGTACAGTATAGTCTTGGACAGTATGGACAGAGATGTATTTGTAAGAACACTTAGCAGGTTTGGACATATATATGAAAGTGGACGAGAGCATGGATTCATAGATTGGTTAAGAGAGTGGTTCAAAGACAAAGGAACATTATGGATGTTAATTACACAGGAAATGGCTTGAACAATGCTAATGGATTCCAAATTGACAGATATTTTTGGACACATGTAGTGCATACAAGAGATCACATTGAAAAAAGAGTAATGCTCAGAAACAAAAATGACAAAACTCTGTACGATCTATGGAAAGGAAGACCAAAAAATGTGGACAAATTCAAAGTATTTGGAAGAAAATGCTACATCAAAAGAGAAGATGGAAAAATGGGAAATTTTGAATTTCGTGTGGACAATGGAGTACTTGTTGGTTACTAAAGTACAAGGAAAGCATACAAGTGTTACAATCTGAGGTTGAGAAAATTTGTGGAAATCATCAATATAAAAATTGATGAAACATGGGGACGATAATTAAAGGAAGAAGAAAATGAATCAATGGAACAACTTTATGAAGAATAAGCAAAAGATGAAGAAGAAGTAGAAGGGGAAGATGAAGAAGATCAAACAGAAGTAGAAGAATAAGTACAACAAGTGCCTCCAAGGAAACCAATAAAATGAGTACAAAAGAATCATCCTTCATATCAGATTATCAGAAATAGGGATGCAGGAGTTGAGACTAGAAGAAGAATCTGTTCACCAGAAAAAAAGGCACCTAGAAATCTTATCTACAATTGAACCAAACAATTTTGAATAGGCCAAGGTACACTACTCTAGGAATCCCTAATTATAACAATTTTCCTATGACTTTGACCAAGGGAACACTACTCTAGGAAGCCTCCTCACACCTTCTTGTGACCATTCTTCTTTCTATTCTTAGCCTATACCAAACATCACTAAACAACACAATGCCTGTAATCATACTAAGCTCTGTATTACTAAGATCTTTTTATGGAAACTACGTGATATGGCACTCAAAGCATAACTCGTATCTATATCTTATTGAACTCTCTATGAAGCTTATGTATCATTAGGGTGGTATCATTATTAGGAATATAGAGTATGAATATTAAGACTAACTGACTTATTACTTGTATTATACCAATATTATTGAGGCAATGACATCAAATATTAACTATAATCTAATCCATATTGAATCTAATCACATTGATTATGGATATTGTGTGTTCAATTCATACTAATATGATGTGTCTAATTCAGACAAGTACTGTGATTCAAATAAAGCTTTAACATGACTAATATGTATTGATCTTCTTTGTTTAAGTATGATTCTACTGGTATGATTACATACTTATATATATGATTTCCATTGCTTATGATGAACATGTTTATATGGTGAGTAATATAAGCCCATTCTTTATCTATGATAGTATCATTACCCTTATAGYTATGACATGTAAGAGATTACGGTAATAAGGTAACCATTACTTATGCATGGAYTAGTAATACTTGTATAGCCTTATTTACTCCTATTGTGTGATGTATGTACCCGATGAGTGMAATGAATAGGGAATAAAGGGGCATTCACATTACCATATATAGGTGAATGGAAATAAGGTTACATCATATGTGTACAAATCTCCTTGTATCTCATATGTAGAAACACAAGTAAATCCTAGGAATCACTTCTATTACCATAAGTTCATAGGTATTGTTATCCCCCACTTTTAGGGATAACTAGGAGATCATGTCTGGAGGCCCACAGGTCCTAGACATGGAGTACTGAGAGAAGTATTGACTTTAGCATGGCCTTGTAGGTCCCACCCTTTCTTTATTCCAACATCTTTATCTTGTCAGCAGTAGCAGCATCCACCACCATCGGCTTGGTCCTGTATCAGAGATGGTTCTTGCTCCATGAGGTAATTAGTCCAGGTATCATGGTATGTGTCACTTTGATCATCAAAAATAGTGAATATATGAATCTAATTCCTTTTATTTCTAATGACTTCTTGGATCTTACACTTTCCCACTTGACCATATCTAGGGGGGATTGACAGAGTGCCCTAGTAAGCCTGTTTCTATAGGTTTTTGTTTGCCACTGGAGGGATTTCTGAAAATCCATCATCTGCTCCCTTCATAGCATCACTTTTTCATCTTGTTTCCTGCTCACCTATCCCATTCCACTTGTCTAGGCACTAGGTTGACCTATTTTCAGGATTGCATCTTATCTAGTGGGAAGAAGGGGCTAAAGGCCCAGAAGGCAAAAGCAAGCTGGTAAAAGATAAAATCCTAAGAATAAAACCTCGAGATGCTTCGCCCAGGTATCCCTGAGAAAGAAATAAAAGGCTTCTCAACAAGAAACAAGAAGAACCCACAAAAATAATGAAACAAGACCTAGTCATAGGATAGGGGGTCTCATCACGAGCCAACATATTAGGTCTATTGGTACCTAATAGTATGACATTACCACTAGTTGGTTACCATGCCAGGGTAGTGACTCTTGGTTACATGGCTAAGGGAAAGAGGCCCTCATCACGAGCCAGCCTTATCATTTCTGTGAAACTACTTGTGGGTAACATTGTCACCACTGGTCACCATGCCACAACAGTTTCCCCCGATTATCTCTTGAACAAAAAAAAGTAAAAAAGCAATAAAAGAAAAAAGAAAAAAAAGAATAAAAGGAAATAATGGGCTTGGAAAGAATGCATCCAGGACATGTACAACTCGCCTTCTACAAAGGCACCCACAGGTAAAGTTTTCTTCATCCTCTGCCCTCATTGCACCCACCTACTTGGGCATACCTTTACCAAAACACCCACTTACATGGCTTGGATGATGTCTCTTTCGGGAACTTTCCTTTTCCAGTGGACACTAGCCCAATAGGGCATCTTGTATTTTTCTCTAAAATTGTATTGTAGGCTTGTGTAACATCTTTGAGATGTTAACYAATGTATTAGGGATTTTGTGCACATGTTTAAAAAATATTGATGATGAGATGTGATTAAMATTTCTATGATCCTTGTGACTGATGAGCCCATGGACGACATGGCTATTGATGTGTAGGACCATGTCGGACGGAAAAGTACCATTTTGGACTGGTACACATGGGGAGATGATCATTTCAGACCTCCATGGGGTTAAAKATCCCACTAGGTGGATGTTGAGACCTCATTAGGGGGAGAGACATGACAGATATGGATCAAGGGATTTGCACTGAAGAAGAATAGGATGTTCCACCAGAGGCACTTTGGCAGAGCTTGRCCTAGGGGGATTGGCCCTTTTTCAGTGGAAAGTTGGCCTTGGAAGGCCTGGGACATCACCCATGATCACCATGATGTGATCAATCCTATTCAACATCTTGGGAGGTAGATTGGGTAGTATTGGCACGTGTGGCATGATGGAGGAGCCCAAGGAGGGCTAACGTTTTTCTCCAGGATGCTCCATTTGCCCTAAAAGGGGATGATGTCTCCTTTGGATGGGATTGATGTGCCTTTTCGGCTTGATTAGGTTTTTGATTGAACATTTTAATGTAAAAACAATATGAATTAGTATTTTGGCCTTTTCATCCTTTTACATGACCTAAAATGTAAATTTAGGTCATGATATTGTATAAATGGAGGATTTTCTCCTTCATGTTTTCATCACAACTCACTCACTCCTTAAGGAGGTCTGAAATTTGTGCCCTCTCTTGGGTTATTGGCTGATTTAGTGATGCTCACTTGTTGAAGGATGATTTTCTTGGCATAATTTGACATTTCTCTTAATGGAAGGTGTTACAACTAGCGTTTACAATGCTTTTTCTTAGTGATATGTAAGTATTTTTCTACAAAACTTCTTGAATGAATGGTTGTAGTTTTATTTCTTGCATATGTTTATAATTTTTCTAAACAAAACCTTTGGTGACAAGCACACAAGTAGGTCCTTGTCTCATGTCCCCATTTAGAGAATTTTCATCCATTGAATGAAGAAGGAGAGAGCTTAGACATTGCTGCACTCTCATTCTCTCTTCCTTTTTTGGTAGCCATACCTTTTATAAGCTAAGAAGAGGGAGAGGCCCTAAAGCCTAGGTTTTCTACACTTTGGGCCAACTTTTCTAGGGTTTTCTGGTAGATCCTTGTTGTAGAAACACTTTTCTTCATCAAACCCTCTTGCCTTAATTTCTTGCTATCTTTTCAGCTAGCTGCACTTGCCATTCAGTTAAGGAAGGAGGAGAGAGTATTGAGGCCTTGTTCACCTACACTGAAGTGAGCCTCTCTCCCCTAGGGTTTTGACTTTGAGGCCTTGCTCTAGAAACACCTCAAAGATTCTCCCTCTAGTCCTTATCCATTTTATCCTATCCCTTTATCTCTTGTGTCCTTCACTTTTGACTCGATTAACCCTAAGGCACTGATATAAATAACTCATGCGTTGAAGTGAACTTGATCACAAACAACTTTCAAAATATTGATTCAAACCCTAAATTCACTAACCCTAGCCTAAAACTAACCTTCTAACCCTATACTATCATCATATTTAGTTATAACATCATTAGTGCAGCTAGCATCTTCTTTGTAAGAAATTGAATGAAGTATTGATTTTTCATATTTAATGCCATATTATTCCAGCATTTATTGAAGAAGTGATATAATTTTCATTTGCTATTTTATAAACATTGACTTCGTCAATATTTATTGCCAAATGGCTTCTATGTTTATCATATAGTCATTGATTTATATGAATTACTAACCCATTGAGCTAGCTTTCACATATCAGTTTGTTGTTGCTTTGTCTCAGACAGGTATATCTCTTGGGGGGTTTTACTTTATTGGCTTATTAGCCATGGCTATCTGCTTGGTGGTGACTTGTGAGGGGGGCTAACTACTTTATCCTATAATCCTTTTCCTTCTCAGAACCCCAGGTCACCGAGGATGTCTCCCCTAGGCCTTACCACCCTAAAGAGAAAGAAGCATCCCATTGTGGTGACATTGGGTGGGATTGGTTCCTGTTATGCCAGTTTGACCTTCAAACCTCAAGCCTTTTATCCTTGCTACAAATTGGGCGATAACATTTTGGCGCCATTGTGGGGGAACACTGAGTCAAACCTTCCTCAGAAGAAACTTTTTCGATAAGCCTTGCTTCTATAGTCTTATTCTTACAAGCTTACCTGGTGACTCCACCTTGGGTGTTTTCCCTTATTCTTTGATAATTTCAAGTAAATTACATGGAGACTCCACTAATATTTTCCAGGGTGCCACCTTACTCTGAAATATGTGATATTTCAAGTTATGGGATCATGGAACATTGGGAACAAATGTATCTGAGTATTCATTTTAGAAGTTTTCAAGGATACCCAAATTACTTTGATACAAAATGGCTAAACAACTCTCCAATATTCTTGGGCCTCCCAACTCCTCACATCGTAAATGTTTTGGAGTATTTGAGCGAGATAGAGTTGGGAGGAGAGGATTCTCTTATAAAATTATTCATACTCACTCTGCCCTCCTACTTACAAGATTGGTTTAATTGTTTCAAAGATAGGGGTATATAATCTTTCATACACCTCATCAATAGGTTTATAGACTTTACCAAGCCACATTGCCAAAAGTATGAAGATGTCCTTCAAAAACTCATGGTAGCCTTAGATGACTAAGGATTCACCACTGATATTGTAGAAGATCTTAGGAAAGCGTATCATGATCAATATTATGAATCCTCTGATATAAAGGATGAGGTTTACGAATAACATTGTCAACCCCTTGAAGAGGAGCAAGACCTCTCTCATAATTCAATAGAATGCAGTAAATATATAACTAGAAAAGTGAATTTTGACGATGAAGCACCAGTAACCACTCCTCCATCTGAAGAAGCTCTCCAAGGTCCTATTCCTTCTGCAAAAAATGAAGAGAATGAGGTAAGCTATTTTCCTTTTGAAAATTTTAATGATACCTTATTCTATGACTCAAATAGTAAAGAAGAAATGGAGCCTTCGGACAAACTATAAGATGTAGAGGCAAGTCTTCCATTTGATGAAGACATCTGAGTACTTGAAGCTCCTACATAGGAAGAAGTGAGCAAAATGAGTTATTTCCCTTTCCAAAATTTTAATTATTCTCTATCTTATGATGTGGAAAGTGAAGATGTTTTGGGTTTTCTAAACCCTTCATGTTATGATGAAAATGATGGCTTTGTTGATAATATTAATGAGTTCATACATGTCGAGAAACATAAATGGGATGTGATTAGATATTATGGGGATCCCATTTACAACACTGAGGGTCATTTTCAAAATTTGCATTTACCTGAAGTTGATAAATATTTTAGCATTTGGCAACAAGAACATGACATGATTATTCAGACACCCAAGGATGACTTGATACTATGCTCTCCTAATAATTTTCGGTCATACCTTGAGGACTTTGATGATTGTTATTCTGAGCACTTGGATTTATTCTATGAATAAAATTATCCACCATCATTATGCTCAGATATTGATAAAAATAAGGAAGTTACTTCCTTGAAGTAGGATACTTGTGATAAGATTTTCCACCTCCCTTTGATCACTTTACCTCGCTATGTCACTGAAGGTATGGTTTGGAAATATGTCCCTTATCCCAAGTCTCCTGTAAGACAAAACCTCATTCTAGAATGTAGGGGAAATTTGCATGCCTCAAGAAGGATCTTATTATCACATTTTCCCAACCTCCCCTTAAGGAATGGCTAGTCATCCTTTTAGTTTTTTCTAATCCCTTCTCAGGCCTCAAGTTGTGAAGACGTCCAAGGTAGCTAGGATTCATATTCCTCAAGTTGGTATTTTGAACCTTTGACTTTTCATGATCCATTTCTTAGATGGATTGAGCACTCTCCTAAGGGCATGTCTTGGCATAATGTTTTCCCTCCCACCTGCCTCCATGAGCCAAACCTTACAGTTTCCATTGATATGATACATTTTCTAACTCATGTTATTATTGTGCTTAACTTATCACTATTTTGGTCTATGATGAAGCACAAAGGCAGGTATTGTGGGACATTGCTGAATTGGTTACACTGGTCGTTTGAATACATCCAACAGCCAGCCAACAGGTAAGTACAGGTAAGTGCTTTTCTTTACATTTACATTATTGATTGTTTTATTTCAGTTTATATATTTATATATGTCGGGCTGACATTACCACCCCAATTTTGTTACTGATGGTTACTTTAAGATCGAGCAGGTCAGTAGTTTATGAAAGATATTTTGAGGTTCTCATGCACTCTACGGTGATCACATGTCCCCGAGTTGGAGTTAGATGTTATCCCCAACTTTTAGGGATAACTAGGAGATCATGTCTCGAGGCCCACAGGTCCTAGACATGGACTACTGAGAAAAGAATTGACTTTAGCATGGCCCTGGAGAGCCCACCTTTTCTTTCTTCTAGCATCTTTATCTTGTCAGAAGCAATAACATCCACCACCATCGTCTTGGTCTTGTGTCAGAGATGGTTCTTTCTCCATTAGTTAATTAGTCCAGGTATCATGGTATGTGTCACTTTGATCATAAAAAACCTTGAATATATGCATCTAATTCCTTTTATTTCTAACGATTGATTGGATATTACACTTGCCCAATTGACCATGTATGGGGGGATTGACAGAGTGGACTAGTAATCCTATGTTTGTAGGTTTTGGTTTTCCACTGGAGGGATTTCTGAAAATCCATTGTTCACTCCCTTCATAACATCACTTTTTCATCTTATTTCCCGCTCACCTATCCCATTCCACTTGTCCGGGCATTGGGTTGACCTATTTTTAGGATTGCATCTTATCTAGTGGGAAGAAGGGGCTAAAGGCCCAGAAGGTAAAAGAAAGTTGGTAAAAGATAAAATCCTAAGAATAAAACCTCGAGATGCTTTGACCAGGGATCTCTGAGAAAGCAAAACAATTATTCTCAGCAAGAAACAAGAGGGACCCATAAAAATAATAAAACAAGACCTAGTCAAAGGATAGGGGGTCTCATCATAAGCCATCCTATTAGGTCCATGGGTACCTAACAGTATGAAATTACCACCAACTGGTTACCACGCCAAGGTAGTGACTCTTGGTTGCATGGCCAAGGGAAAGGGGGTCTCATCACGAGTCAACCTTATCATTTCTGTGAAATTACTTGTGGGTAATGCTGTCACCACTGGTCACCACGTCAGGGAAGTTTCCCCTGATTAGATCTTGAAAAAAAAAAGGAAAAAAGCAATAAAAGATAAAAGAACAAAAAGAATAAAAGGAAAGAATGGGCTTGGAAAGAATGCATCCAGGACAGGTACAACTCACCTTCTACAAAGGCACCCATAGGTAACATTTTCTGCATCCTCTACCCTCATTGCACCCACCTGCTTGGACATCCCTTGACCAAATCACCCACTTACATGGCTTGGATGAGGTCTCTTCTCAGAACTTTCATTTTCCAGTGGACACTAGCCTAATAGGTCGCCTTGTCTTTTTCTCTAAACTTGTATTGTAGGATTGTGTAACGCCTTTGAACTGTTAACTCGTGTATTAGGGATTTTGTGCACATGTTTAAAAACTATTGATGATGATATGTGATTGACATTTCTATGATCACTCTGACTGATGAGCCCATAAAGGGCATGGATATTGATGTGCAGGACCATGCCCGATGGACATGTACCATTTTGGACTGGTACACATGGGGAGATGATCAGTTTGGACCTCCATAGGGTTGAAGATCCCACCAAGTGGATATTGAGACCCCATCAGGGGGAAAACACATGACATAGATGGATCAGGGGCTTTGCACCGAATAAGAAGAGGACGTTCCAACAGAGGCCCCTTGGCAGAGCTTGACCTAGGGGGATTGGCCCTTTTTTAGAGGAATGTTGGCCTTGGAAGGACTGGGACATCACCCATGATGACCATGATGTCATACATCCTATTAAATGTCTTGGGAGGCAGACTGGGCAGTATTGGCATGTGTGGCATGATGGAGGAGCCCTAGGAGGGCTAACGTTTTTCTCCAAGATGCTCCATTTTACCTAAAAGGGGTTGACATCTCCTTTGGAGGGGCTTGATGTCTCTTTTCATCTTGATTATGCTTTTTATTTAAGATTTTAATGTAAAAACAATATGATTTAGTATTTTTTCCTTGTCGGCCTTTTACATGACCTAAAATGTAAATTTAGGTCATGATACTGTATAAATGGAGGATTTTCTCCTTCATTTTTTCATCACAACTCACTCACTCCTTAAGAAGGTCTGAAATTTGTGCCCTCTCTTGGGATATTGGCTGATTTAGTGATGAACACTTGTTGAAGGAGGATTTTCTTGGCAGAATTTAGTATTTCCCTTAATGGAAGGTGTTACAACTAGCCTTTACAATGCTTTTTCTTGGTGATATGTAAGTATTTTTCTGCAAAACTTCTTGAATGAATGGTTGTAGTTTTATTTCTTTCATATGTTTATAATTTTTCTTAAAAAAACCCTAGGTGACAAGCACACAAGTAGGTCCTTGTCTCATGTCCCCATTGAGAGAATTTTCAGCCATTGATTGAAGAAGGTGAGAGCCTAGTCGTTGCTACACTCTCATTCTCTCCTCATTTTTTTCTAGTCATACCTTTTATAAGATAAGAAGAGGGAGATACCCTAAAGCCTAGGTTTTCTACACTTTGGGATAATTTTTCTAGGGTTTGCTGGTAGAGCCTTGCTGTAGAAACGCTTTGCTTCATCAAACCCTCTTGTCTTAGTTTCTTTCTATCTTTTCAGCTAGTCGCACTTGCCATTCAGTTAAGGACGGAGCAGAGAGCACCGAGGCCTTGTTCACCTACACTGAAATGAGCCTCTCTCCCCTAGGGTTTTGACTTTGAGGCCTTGCTCTAGAAACACCTCAAAGCTTCTCCCTCTAGTCCTTAGCCATTTTATCCTGGTCCTTCATCTCTTGTGTCCTTCACTTTTGACTCCATTAACCGTAAGGAACTGATCTAAAGACCTCATGCATTGAAGTGAACCTGATTAGAAACAACTTTAAAAATATTGAATCAAATCCTAACTTCACTAACCCTAGCCTAAAACTAACCTTCTAACCCTATGTGTTCTGTCATCTTTATCTATAACATCATTGGTGCAGCTAGCGTCTTCTTTGTAAGCAATTGAATGGTGTTAAAGGCATTAATTGAATGAAGTATTGATTTTTCATATTGAATGCCATATCATTCCAGCATTTATTGAAGAAGTGATATAATTTTCATTTGTTATTTCATAAACATTGACTTCGTCAATATTTATTGCCAAATTGATTTTATGTTTATCATATAGTCATTGATTTATATGAAGTACTAACCCATTGAGCTATCTTGCACATATCAGTTTGTTGTTTCTTTGTCTCAGGTAGGTATATCTCTTGGGGGATTTTACTTTATTGGTTGATTAGCCAAGACTATCTACTTGGTGGTGACTTGTGATGGGGGAATAACTACTTTATCCTATAATCCTTTGCCTTCTCAAAACCCTAGGTCACTAGGGATGTCTCCCCTGGGCCTTACCACCCTAAAGTGAAAGAACCATCCCATTGTGGTGACATTGGGTGGGATCGGTTCCTGTTACACTAGTTTGACCTTCAAACCTCAAGCCTTTTATCCTTGCTACAAACTGTGTGATAACAATTATGAATATAGTATGATCACAACAGTATGAGTTCCATCTTCTTGAATAGGGATAGATCATTAAATCTATATATAAAGAGAATAGATTATGTGAAATAAGCATGTCATATATAACTGATATGGAACCAATGTAAGTTGTAAGTGATATGTTGAACCTTAGGTATTATGTGTAATTATTCATATAGGTCAGATTGTATTAAATGGATTTCACTGTAATTACCTAATATTGGTACACCTATAATACAGAGAAGAGTGTAATCTCCATAGTAATAACCATAACTAGGCTATCATAATAAGGAGTGATTACTATCATATTAAACTTATAGGATGTGTATACCAATACATATCACATGCTCGTATTGATTACTATGATTCCCATATTAAGTACAGTATAATCATTACTATTAACATGTGTAATTGATTACAGATAAACACATAGGGTTAAGATCAACACCACATATAAGATTATCACATTGATATGATATGAAAGTTGTGAAGTAAGACCATGGAAACTTATGAGCTTATATCGAGTAATCAGATAGGAGCAAAGTATATATATGGGTTTCATTACCTTATCACAGGTAACTAGTAGAGATAATGGTATAAGTACTATCCTATTCATTAAGATGATATAACAAGGGTAACATAACACTTGTATGGGCTTATCATATGTATTAGTCAATATTCAATTATTACATCTATTTGTATTAGTATCACTAAACAGTTTATTCACTATATACCCTTATTAGGATGATACAAGGGAATTACTTCATTTTAAAATTTTCTAGTTGCAAAATTTAAAAATATCAAAAAAATAAAAATAAATTGACATTTTTTTTAGATACCTTCATGACGTCGAAATTGCAACATATAGTAACATTTCTCCCATGGCACATACGGTGATGATATATAGCTAGCTATCAGTTGAGCGACATTACGATACGTTGAAATTGCAATGTATGGTAAGGTCACTCCCATGGCACATACATCGAAGATATATAGCTTGTCGTTGGTTGAGCAACATTACTATAAGTTGGAATTGCGACATATGGTAAGGTCGCTYCCATGGCACATATGTCAGAGATATATATCTTGTCGTCGGTTGAGCAACATTACTATAAGTATTAATTGTGACATATGGTAATGTTTCTCGTATGGCGTCCACGTAGTGGAGACAGATGAAATTGGATGTCAAAATTTTGATGTCTCTGACATCGCTATAGCGATGACTATATGTGGTTTGGACACTCAAATCCGAGATGACACGTGTCCGCATGAAATTTCACAATAGATAGGATATCTATGGCGTTGGAAAATAAATTTCATGTGAAATGAATTTTGAGGGGGTTTGTTGTTTGTCGTTCGTTCGACAAACAAAAGTGGCAATTGCATCAAACACGCCCTCATAATTTGACCCAAATGTATTAGTGGTTTCATAACAAGATGCATGGAAAACTTCCTTTAAAGCCAAGAAGGGAGTTTTTAAGTGGTTAGTTATGTTGTTTGGGCTTTGTAATGCTCCGACAGCCTTCATGTGTGTGATGAATGATGTATTCAGGCCATTTCTAGATGATTTTGTGATTGTATATTTAGATGACATTATTATATTTAGTTGGACTTGGGATGAACATGTAAGGCATGTAAGTAAGGTATTAGATACTTTGCAAAGGGAAAACTTGTATGTAAAATTTTCCAAATGTGAATTTTGAAAGACTACACTTGTGTACTTAGGTCATATTGTAGGAGGAGGACAACTGAAAATTCATCCTTCCAAGATTGATGTAATTGTAAATTGTCCTAAGCCCAAAAGTGTAACCAAAGTACAGAGATTCTTAGGTGCAGTCCATTACTGGAGGAGATTCATTTCAAACTTGTATTTTATTGCAGATCCTTTGCATGTGTTAACCAGTGTGAAGAAAACTTTTTAGTGGGGAGGAAAACAACAAAAATCCTTTGACACTTTGAAGGAAAATATCAATATTGCACCAGTATTAGCACTGTTGAATCTTCAACATCCTTTCGAGATCAATAAGAAGGTTTTGATGCATATGTTCATGTTCCAAAGGAAAACATGAGTAAGCTAGATAAGAAGGCTGAAAAGTGTATCTTTATTGGATATAAAGATGGTCTCAAAGGTTATAAGCCTTGGAACCCAGAAACTAAGAAGGTACTGTATAGCCGAGATGTGGTATTTAGAGAAATGAAGGATGTTGTTAAACATGAAGTCCTACCACGTAAGGAAGAACCAGAGAAAATAGATTTTGTTTTAAAGGATGATGAATCAGACTCTACAGAAGACCAAGAATAAGAAGAAGAATATCATCATACTCCGATATTGAGGAGATCGGTTTGAGAAAGAATGCTACCGAAAAGGTATACTCCATCTAATTTCTATTCAAATTTTTCTTTGTCTATTACTGATGATGAGCCTAGACATATCAGGGAGGTAGTGGATTCAGAGGATGGAAATCTTTGGAAAAGGGCCATGGATGAAGAAATGGCATATTTGGATAAGAATGACGCTTGGGATTTAATGGAGTTTCTGACTGGAAGAAATCCCATTGGAAGCAAATGGGTATTTAAAAAGAAGTTGAATGCAAAAGGAAAATTGGAGAAATACAAATCTCGGTTAGAAGCAAAGGGTTATTCCCAGGTTGAGGGAATTGATTTTGGTGAGATTTTTTCTCATGTTGCCAAGTTAACCTCTATAAGATTTATGTTATTTGTTGTTGTTTCATTTTATTTTGAGGTAGAATAGATGGATGTGAAGACAACATTTCTACATGGGGATCTGGAAGAAGAAATCTATATGAAGCAACAAGAAGGTTATGTTATGAAGGGAAATAAGGAGATGGTATGAAAGCTAAAAAGGTCCCTGTATGGTTTAAAACAATCACTAAAGATGTGGTATAAAAAATTGTATACTTATATGCTAGGACTTGGCTTCACAAGAAGAAAAGATGATCATTGTGTGTATTTTATATTAATTGGTGATCAGTTGATTTATTTGGTATTATATGTGGATGACATGTTGCTGATAGCAAACAACAAGGAGATTATATAGGATGTGAAAACTCAGTTGTCCTCTAAATTTGACATGAAGGATCTCGGTGCTTCAAATTTCATTTTGGGCATGGAAATTAAAAGAGATTGGAAAAAGAGGAAACTCTGGTTAAATCAGAGAAAACATGTCGAGACAATATTGAAGAGGTTTAATATGCTAGAATCTAAACCGGTCAAGGTTCTCATTCTTGTTGGTGTAAATTTATCTGTGGATCAGTGTCCCAAGACACAGGAAGAGGAGGGGGACATGTCTCATGTTCCATATGTGAGTGCAGTTGACATTTTGATGTATGAAATGGTCTCTACTAGACCGGATATTGCACATGCAGTGGCATTTTTGAACAGGTATATGTCAAAACCAAGGAAGGAGCATTGGACAATAGTAAAAGGGGTATTCAGGTATTTGCATGGCACTGTTAGCTATGGATTGTGTTACGAAGGAAGACTGGGATTGGACAGAGTGGTGGATATACATGGCTTTGTGGACGTAGACTGGGTTGGAGATCTGGATCATAGGAGATCTACAATTGGGTATGTGTTTAACCTATTTGGAGTAGCAATAAGCTGGATGAGGAAAAGACAAACTATAGTTTCACTTTCAACTACAGAAGTTGAATACATGACAACCACTCATGCAAGTAAGGAAGTAGTATGATTACAAATATTGTGTTTAGGTATTGGGTTGGTACAACAAGTTGTAAGGATATATTTTGACAGTCAGAGTGCAATTTTTCTAGCAAATAACCTAACTTATCATTCAAAGACAAAGCATATTGATATTCAATATCACTTTGTGAGAGACATAATTGAAGAAAAGAAAGTATTGTTGATGAAGGTGGACACTTTGAATAATGTTGTAGATTTATTAACAAAATCTATGGGCACTTAGAAGTTCTCTTGGTGTATAGGATCCATGGGCATTGTTGCCCTGGATTGTTGACTATGTAACCCTGTAACCCCTTGCATGCAAAGAAAACAACAATTGGGAGAATGTTGGGTATGTGTTATATTCTTTGCATGAGTAGAAAAGAATATTTAGGTGGTTTTTCTGCCTCGGGAAATGTTTCACATATTTAGGTGGCTTTTCGACACATGGTATTTTGCCAATGGTTTTCTATTTCCGGTTAAGGAATTAGGGTTGTTGACTAATCCATGTCATTCGGTTAGGGTTTTGGATGTCGCTGGATCCTGTATGTATACTGTATTGTAAACAATGTATCACCATGAATGAATATAGAATATGTTGGTTTTCTTGGTTTGGGTTTCCAGAGGAAAAATATCTATGTAATGTCTGTATTTTCCATTGTATATTTTATGTTCTTTTACTGAAAATCTATTTGCAGTAAATATTGTACAAGGTTAAAATCTACATTATAATCCTAAAGACTAATCAAATTCTCTCTAAAAATGGAGATGTAGGACCTTATCATCCGCCATGATCATTCCCTATCCAGAGACAAAGGGAGAGAGGAATCGTAGCAAGAGTGTATGTTTCCGATCTTGAGACAATAGAGAAAAATCTAGAGGGACTCACTATGAACATCCTTGATGCCACCATAGATGATATTCCTAGGAATTACCAACGCCACATAGTGGGTGTGTCTTCATCCATCGATCAACCATTGCATAGAGTAGCACGGGCAATCACGTGTTATATGGAGCAGCATCTGTGATGCTTGTTGGATATGAAGTTTTGTGCTTCATATTTTTGACATTTTGGTCTTCGGACAAAAACACATTTTTGTAAACTTTTATCATTATATATATAAGGATTCTACTAGCTTACTTGTTTTATGTACAAAGTGTGATTGGATTTTATAAATCTCTCAAATGTATGTCTAACACATAATAATCCAATGCATATGTTAATCTATTTAGACATATAGGAATGTGTTGATATTCAATGTAATCAAAATGGCGTTCCAAGAGGCGAATTTGTAAATATAACCTTAAAAACGTAGGACTTCGAATAGATTAAACATTACTCAAATATAGCACTACTAACTGTGAATCAAGTCCCTTAACAAGATGACGGATTCCAAGTGAAACAACGTCAGTTAACAACTCGATAACTACACTGTATTCTGCAATATTTTTAGTTGCACGACCAAGGCAAACACCATGTAGACTGATTAACTCATCTGTAGGTGCATAGATTTCCCAAGCATCAAATGCTAAGTTTTTAGTACTACGAGTAGCACTATTAGCGAAGCCAATGTAGGGTAGAGAAGACACCACCATCTAGAAACCAAGCACAATGAAAGGTAAGTTGTCAAAAGGAGGAAACCAAAAATGAAAAATCACACAAGAGTATAATACATAGAAATACAAAACACTCATGAAAAAATGACTTAAGCATAGTACTTCTTCAATTATAGCCCTGTTGGCAGCCAACTCAATTTTTTTGATTGCTCTCAAAAAAGATGCCTACACCCCTTGTATCCAAACGACAAATCATCGTCACATTGTGCTTCTAGACATTTGTTTCATCTTTGCGACAATTACAGTTTGATTTCGATTCAATTTTCACAACTGAAAGTGTGAAAATACCTTTCTCATCGTTTGGACTGTAGTCGTCTTTTATTGATTTTTACAAAAGACACTTGACCATTGGTTTGTCGCATGACTACAAAAGATTTTTCAAACTCGTGTTCTTACCTTGATTGCGCATTTGATCTATTTGATTGCTAAGCCTGTAAGCATGGAGATTTATTGGTTTTATTCTGATCTTATAAAGGTTATGATGGATTTGGTCTTATATGTTTTATTCTTATAGCTATGGGCTCTTCACTCATTGATTATATTGAAATTTGTTTTGGTTGCAATGTTCTAAAAGCTTAGAAATGAAAACATTCGAATATGCAATGAATACATAAGGTCGATGGCAATCGTTTAAGTTTCACAAAGGCGCGTTGATGAAATCTTTTGGGTTTTAATTTTAAATCGATGCTTGGTATATTGTTTGG
>SNQJ01S0087722.1:6147-26418 GCA_010110895.2 Picea sitchensis
CCCACCTACCTCCCACTATGTCTCACCTATATATCTTAAATCTACCCCTATCTACTACATTTACCTCTCTCTCTACCCCCTGCTTTGTTTTCCTCTCTCTCCCTCTCATAATATATCACACTCTCTCTACTACCATTTTATGCCTTCCTCTCTCTCTCTCTCTCTCTCCCTGCTCATAAACAACAATGAAAAAACTCCCTACGAGATATGGAAAGGAAGACCAGAAAATGTGAAGGACTTCACAATATTTGGAAGAAAATACTACATCAAAAGAGAAGATGGAAGAATGGGAAAGTTTGACTCTCATGTGGACAAATAAGTACTTGTTGGTTACTCAAGTACAAGGAAAGCATAAAAGTGTTACAATATGAGGTTGAACAAAGTTGTGGAAAAGATCAATGTAACAATTGATGAAACATGTGGATGAGAATTGAAAGAAGAAGAAAATGAGTCAGTGGAACAACTTTACGAAGAAGAAGAAAAATATGAAGAAGAAGTAAAAAGGGAAGATGAAGAAGATCAGACAGAAGTAGAATAGGAAGTTTATCAAGTTCCTCCAAAGACACCTAGCAAATGAGTACTAAAGAATCATCCTTCAGATCATATTATCGGAAACAAATATGTAGGAGTTGAGACTAGAAGAAGAATCTGTTCACTAGAACAAATGCACCTAGCACTCTTATCTATGATTGAACCAAACTATTTTGAAGAGGCCAACAAGGATGAATTCTGGAATAAGGTCATGGATGAAGAATTGGATCAAACAGAGAAAAATAACACTTGGGAATTGGTTCCAAGACCAAATAATAAGAATGTGATTGGCACAAAGTGGATTTTCATAAATAAATTGAATGAAGATGGACATGTTACAAGGAAGACAGCTAGATTGGTATGTAAAGGCTACACATAGGTTGAAGGAATCGACTTTGAAGAGACATTTTCCCCAGTTTCTAGAATGGAAGCAATCCGATTGCTCCTAGCTTATGCATGCTCCAAGAATATTAAAGTGTATCATATGGATGTGAAATCAAGTTTTCTAAATGGGGAACTTGAAGAAGAAGCCTACATTGAACAAACATAAGGATTTCAGTTGTCAAAGAACACAGATTATGTGCGTAAATTAAAGAAGGACTTGTATGGTATAAAACAAGCTCCTAGAGAATCATATTCTAGATTGGATAAATATCTATTGTAGGCAGGTTTCAGAAAAGGATGTGCAGACAACGACCTCTACATCAAGGTAAATCATGGTATTTTATTAATTGAATTTTTTGTTGATGATATTATTTTTGGAAGTATTGATGATAGGTTAACCCATAAATTTGCAAAGGATATGCAGAATTAATTTGAAATGTCATTACTTGGAGAACTCTCCTTCTTTCCGGGTCTTCAGATACGTCAAAGAAACTGAGGGATTTTTATTTCTCAAACTAACTATATCAAAGAATTGCTAAAGAAGTTCGGAATATAATATTGCAAACTATGGTCTAGATTGTGGCCCACCCTCAACATTTTAAAGTTTGCGCACCTTCGATCCCCGTAATGTGATGGGTCCTTTGATCTCATAATCTTGATGGTACTCTTGAAATGACGGCTCAGATTTTCCCCTTTTTAAATCAACAGATGTGATTTGCTTCAGGACTTCGGCATTCAAAGTTTTCAACTCTCAAACCTTGTTTTCTCTGCAGTGGCTATCTCCTAGAGTGGAATATCAATTAACACCTGTCCCTCTCAATCGGGCGGTTCACATCAACTCCAACTCTCCGGTTTTTGGGATTTCTTATTCAATTCCCTCTCTTTTCAACCAAGACAAGATCTATGGCCTTCAGCTCCATTCCCAATCAACGATCAAGATTCTTCTTCAAAACTTCAGTGCTTTCAAACTCTTCTCCTTTGTGTTCTCCTGGAGTGCTTCCACCCAAAATCCATGATCTATCGCCACACGCCCTTTTGGATCTATGGTTGATATTCACATCAGGTCTCCACCTCTCCAGGCTTCGGGAGTTTCAACTCTCAACTGAAACTCTCAAAGTGTTTTTTCCAAAATATCTTGTCTCATGACACGTGTCTCATATCGACTAATGAATGGGATCCACTTTGGCCCTTCAGCTCTTCAGCTCTTCGGGCTTCGAAAGTTTCAAACTTCTACGCTCTTGTTTCTTCCAAAGTGCATTCACCTATAGATTATGATCTATCGACACGTACCCCTCCTGGCAATCAATGGCTAGGACCTAATTAAGCTCTTTACCCAGAGTCCATAGACTTACGCCACCTACCCTCTCGATCTGATGAATGATTCTTACTTCAAGTCTTCGGAGTTCTCAAAACTCAACTTTATCCTTCCTTCGAAGTGTGCGGATTTTTGCCGCGTGTCCCTCAGAATCGAACGACTGAAATTCACTTCGGATTTCTAGGGTTTGTAAATATCAACTCTTAACCTTTGCTCCCTCCTAAAGCTCATGATCTGTCGCCACACATCTCTCTAGATATGACGATCCAGATTCACTCTGGACTTTGGGTTTCAAGGGTTTCAACTCTCAACTGAAACCTTCGAAGTGATTTTTCCCGGAGCCTTGGATTTGTGAACATGTACCTCCCCTAACGACCAACGATCAGGATTAAGTTTAGTGATTTCAAACTCTCCTTGACCACAAGCTCTCACTCAGGGGTTGTGGATCTTGCGCCACCTGTCCCTCTTGGTGATGAACGGTCCCAACTCATTTCAGGACTTTGGGACTTTGTCTAGTCAATCCTCCTATGCACACAAAGGTTAACACTCATGCACTTTACCTTAGATTGGATGACTATCATCCCCTTGCGCTCAAATCCGACAGTTAGGATATGTTCCTTCTCAGCACTTCTCCTCTGTTTCCCTGGATGTTGATCTAATGGTCTAGGATTCTCCCCACAAATGATCTAATGGTTGTTGTCACTCCTCCTCTTTAGAATTTAACTTCTTATGACTTAGAATATTTTTGTAGATGTTCAAAGGCCTCAGGCTTCGTTCCTCTTGCAATTTCGACTATCTTGGGTCTTGCCTTTACTCTTGAAAACATTATCTCTTCTAATATTTTCGATTCTCTCAGACCAAAGATAATGACGGACTCCGTTACTCCACATATTTCCTAAGGGGCTCATGACCATCCATCTCACAATGGCTCAAGGTCCGATGACCATGATCCGACCAATATCGAGGTGTCTGTCGATCGACGGTTCACAACAATTTTGGGGTCCAACCTCCACAATTTGGGAAGTGCTCACTCAACTCTAGTCTAATCCTAGTCATTGATATTCCATTCCCAATGATATCAATGACGTGGGTTGATTGTGGGCCATGAACTAGCAGATCCGCTAAATTCACCTTCGCACTCCGTAATGATTCCCAACCGTTGATTAAATCAAGCGGTTGGTGTTTGATTCGGTAACTCCAGTGAGTATTTGATTTGATATTACGACTGGGATGGCTTCTCCTCCTGTTAAATGGCTCGCATCCATATCCGCTATCATATTCTTAAGTCATTTGTATTTTGGGTAACTTGATTATCATCTACTTCCTATATTTGACGATCGAGATGTTTCTCGGGCATCCTCAGATCTAAGGTTCAGAGTTAACTTTGGGACTTCGAAACTTTGGGGATTTTTCCTCCCTTACAATGAACTTGTTCAATTCGATGAACTCGCAAATTTTGAATGACTCCAAGGGTTAACTCTCATGCAATTTCCCGTATCCAACAGTCACAACGGATCGTGGCTTCTTCTGAATAGATTTTGTCTGTTCGTCTTCCCAAACAAAGGTACCATCCCCTTCGATACTTCGAACTCGCTACTCTCCCTCAGCTTTGTTATCTCTGAAAGGCTTAATATCTTTGCGCTCTTTATCCTAAACTTAACATTTAAAAGGGTCTTCTGCACACCCCTTGCACTCCTTTATCAAGTTTATAACTTGAGAAGTTCTTAATCTCTACCCGCTTTACAAATCTTTTGTGCATATCTGCACTACCTCCCCTGATCTTAACAGACTTCGTCCTCCCGGAGACTTAGGGTAACTATGTCGAAGGTTGACAAACTCACAGTCCTCCTATTTTAACTTAAGCCACCACATGGCTCGAGTATTTATGTGTACAATTCAGACAATTCCATACTTTCTTAGATACACAATCTAAACAAGAATAAAGAGATATAATATAACCATTAAGAAAACATACACATCCCTAGGTCGTTCACAGTATATCCCATTTCATTACATAATTACAACTCAATTTCACAGGGTATGAGAATACTTATCTATTACAAGTTGCATCCAACTCACTGATTGTGGGTGTGTGCCTTTCCACCCAACCATAGGCTCAGAGGAACTCATTCTTAGCACTATGGCCACCCCTGTGGAACGCCATGATATCACTAGGGATTTTATGACATCTCTCATAGAGACTCTTTCTGTCTCAACAACCCTGAGAGGTTTATCAAATGCTTCCTCAGCATCAAGCTCACGTTCGGTCCCTCAGGTCATGTTCTTTGCACTTCCTTTCGATTTGTGCATCTCCCTTACGAGCTTGTGCTCTCCTCACATCTCTTTCTTTGTCTCTGTATGTATCTTACCTTCCCTCCTCTGGAAGTTTTTCGACTTGTCCTATTCCTTCTATCAAAAGGAAGCTCGAGGCTGCAGGTCTCTGTGGTACTTTGAGCTGACATCCTGCAGCTAAACCATGCTTCCATTCATGGGGGTGGTTTATAATTCAACCACTAGTCCTTTCTTCATTAACTGATTTATTTCCTCTATAGATATCATGGCTCATACTTCAAGGCTTCACCCCCCCAACAATCAGTTATCGACAGTTCAAGAATAATACATTTACATTATCCACATGCCTTAGCATGGTAATCCTATTTTATGATTAATTACAAGATGGGGGAAATAGGGTATTACAATTCCCTCCCCCTTAAAGGAACATCGTCCTTGGTGTTCTTTCTCAAAAAACACCTGTCATGCCTTTCTCATTAAGTTGTTTTAGAAATATTGATCCTTCTTTCTCGATTAGGTCCCTTTTCAAACCCTTAATCTTGGTCACCTTCTTTCAATAATTCTTGTACAACAAGCATGTTAATCATAGTCTTATGCGAAAACATCGCATAAAAAATATTTCTAGGAAAATTTCATAATCTTAGAACAATAATTATCTGCGCAGTTTGTGGATTTGTATCCACATGGTTTTTTTGTTATCCAGGCTCATTGTTTTTCCTTGACATACCCATTGGGTGCATGATCCCAATCAATAGTTTAAAAGAACTATCAAGGTTTCATCTTCCTTTCGGTCACTCGCCCTCTAGACCCAGGCTCATGCATCCCCTTCTCTATTATACAGTCCCTCGGGTCATCCATCTTGCCTTGCCAAGGTTTTCTCACATAGGAAGAACTACCCATCATGTGAATTATCCCAATCAATAGTTTACAAGAACTATTAAGGTCTCTTATTCGTTACGGTCACTCACCCTCCAGGCCCAGGCTCAAGCATCCCCTTCTTTGCTATACAGTCCCTCAGGTGATCCATCTTGCCTTGCCAAGGTTTTCTCACACATAAAGAATTCCAGAGACTCTATCGAGTCTTACAGTTGAGGCATCCCTCATACTTTCTCTGTGGAGGTGTCCCTCCGGTTTATGTTACCTCAACACAACATATTCTAGGCGATCATGGCTTACCACGGGGTTCTCATGGCTCAACAGTAGCCATTTTTCATGCTTTTATAGCTTGAAATCCTTTTGGCTCAGCTAAAGTTAGGGATGAAGGTTACTCTCCTTCTCCTGGCACATAAATAGTTAGCAACAAAGCTTAATTTCCTTCTCCTGAATCAATCATAGATAGGGGCGAAGGTTACTCTCCTTCTCCCAAGTCAGTCTCTATTTCATGCGATCAGATTATACACTTTATCATAGTTCTCCCTTGAACCCGAGATCTCAGTTTCTCATCTCTGCACTCTTCACAGATCTTTCCCTTTCACCTGTATCACATGTATACAGAAATTCATGAGACATCATAAATTTTAAATTCAAAATTTTTCTTGTAAATATGTTACCCGTAGATTTCCAAATTCCACATTATGTTCTTATATTTGTTTTGCACAAGAACCAGATTTATAATTATGGGAATTTCCTTCCCATAGAGTTTTAGCTCAGTAAGAAATTGGTCTTCCTTATGGATTACAACACTACCATATTCAAGACTCCTTTGCTTCCTGCACTTTCAACTTCAATCAACCAAACAAATTATTAGTTTCTCATGCTCATTTATTTTTATTGCACCTTTATAATGTCATCACAACCAATTTCAGAATTATGCATACTATCAATCAAATTCACTTTCTCAAAACAAAAATACCATTCCTTGCAGTTTGGCTCACTAGGCAATTGGTCTTCCTTATGGGCTTACAATACTGCCATATCCAAGACCCATTTCCTCCTGCAATTTCAACATTTCTCAGCCAAACAAATTGTTAGTTTTCATGCACATTACCTTTTTAAAGTCAGGAATACTAATAGTCCAAGTCATTTTCATCTATTCAAGGATACAAAGAAAAAGGACACACCATCCGTTACCAATGCATCGCTTCAGCCTACCAAATTTTTTGGAATGTAATTCAGATATCAATTGACTTTAGTGAATGTGTCAACATTCGTGGCCACATTCATACCAAATGCACCCTTACATTGATTTTTAAGTTTCCCACACTTTACGACACATACTTTGCCATGGTGCATTGGAGCTTACCCAAGCTTTTCACCATATGGCTTGTTCATTCTCATAGTCATCCTCTAATTGAGGTTGTTCATTATTGGTATCTGTCTTTCTGAACAGTTCCAATCTATTTCTTTCTACACATGACATACATCATAAACACATTAGTCATCATGTAAATTAAAAATGCAAGTATCATAGCATTTAAATTAATAAAACATTTTCAGACATGTCCTAGCATATATGTATGCACTTCATGACATTATCCTTAAGGTTTTCATGAGTGTAACAAAACAGTTCTCAATTGTTTCTACAATAATACAACCATAATCACTATGGTGTCAAAACATTTACTTTCATCAACATACTAGCTTTCTTATCCCAGAGAAAAACATAATACATGGAAAGAAAAGAATTGAGGGCTCTCCCCTTCTTCAAATTATTTCTACATCACCTAGGACTTTTCAGCCCAGCTGAGTTATTTCTAAGGCCTCATTGTCTTTTATCTACTTCTTCAATTTACTCCATGTTGGGATCTTCCTTCTCTTTTCCTTGAGCAACCTTGGTTAGGCCTCACCCTAACCTTTTTGGAATACAACAACATGCTTTAATAGAAAAAAAAATTGTTCATAATGGATCATGAACCTATGCATCCTGCACATTACCATTCGGTTATCAGAATGGTCAATATTCATTTATTAGTCTTCTATTCATTACATGATATTTTTTTTTTCAAAATGTAATGCAAGATTATGGAATATATATATATATATATATAAGCTTGTGGCTCACTGCTTAATTCTCATCGGTCATTAAGGTTGTGACTTTGTTTTCCTGACAGAGTCTTCACATAGTTCCTCCACAGGGAACTCCTTCAACACACAACTTTCTTATTGCATATCCATCATTATTTTTGATGGCCTCAACCTTGAGTTAGCTTCAACAGTTTACCAAATATCCCATAAGGAATATAAGCATGCATCTTTGTCATGTACCCAAATTATGTATCCATACATATTTTGGTTTTGTTAACTTACATCCATGATGTACTTAACCATATTCATGATCGTAAACCTTCCTGTAGAGGTCGTAGGTATGTTTCACAACCCACCTACATTTCTACTTTTAAGATCAGTCAACTCAGGATTGTTCACAATCCTTCTCATGTGATTCTCAAAGGAATACTCATTTTCCTCTTATTATGACAACAGATAATCTTTGCTCATTTACCCTTCTATCTAATTATATTAGTATTCCCTGAGGAAAGAGAATACATTCCCCTCACACTATTATTTGGAACAAAACTTTCATGACTCTTCAGAATGGAGTCAACCATGCATCCATAGTATTCATTTAATCTGGACAAGATCAATTCTCACTTTATATTTCACTCATTAGGGAAACCATATGGTTCCTACAACTATACTCTTTCATCATACATGTGCATCACTTGCACGTTTAATATAATTCATACCTAACTGGTATTGATATCAGGCTTCATATTAAGAAGCTTCACAATGCATTAAACCCATTCACTCAAGCATAATTAAACACGGTTAAGTATTCATCATGCTAGCTTACTGCTTACACCTTTTCCATGTCATTCACACAAACAGACATATCAAGATTCTATATCCTTTTCCTAAGGATATTCCAAGCATCCTTATGATCATGTATACATATTTGTGTATATGTAGGTGTGTCTATTGCACCTTTTTACCTAATGCATTCACTTGATAGTTTAATTTCATCATTAGTGTCCTTTAGCTTGAGATTTTCATCATTTACAGGACTAATCTCACAGTCATATCTCATATTTATTTTTCCTTCTTTCAAGGAAATTACCAACCTGGGTCACTATCCTCTTTATACAACAAGGTCTAGCAAGAAAACCTTCTTGCCTCATCATCCATAGGGTTTTACCCATCTCACTTTTCTCTGGTCATGAGGAGTTATATAATCTGATTTTAATATAAAGGAGTAACTATTACTGCCAGGGATCCTACCTAATCCTATCAGATTCCTTTAATCCCACAAAGGTATTAACCATTATATAATCCACCATCATCAGTGCTTGAAGTTCCAACTGTCCATGCTTAGAAGCAGTGTTACAAACACCAGGTCATCCGTCCTTCGGGCTTTAGCTTCTCTTGACAGAACCATGCCACCTTCAACTATCGACATTCAGGTCTTATTATAAATGTTAATTAGCATATCCCTACTCTGGTAAGAGTAGTTATCACTTTGACAAAGGGATAAAGAAATTCTTCTGCTGAAATTCAACAAGAATTTCCAAAATCACAGGTTCAATCTATAGTTCTTCTCCTCAAGGAGTAAATGAAGATAAAAATACCTCCTTACATGACTCATACATGAGCCCAAGAAATCCATGTGTTGTAACCATGCTCTGATACCAATTTGTAACACACCCATGATGGGGCATAAATATTTTCTCTTTTCTTAATGGACATATTCTTCATCCATGGTTTCTAACTTGGAAAGTCAGGGAGCCAGTCCGACCTCTCGATCAAGGATCTACAATTTTGGAGCCAAACAACTCTCTAAGACCTTGATGGTCTTGTTTGGTAATTAGATGCAGAACCTTTCAGTTTCCTGATATGGGTCTAAAGGTACCTGCGACCCTCCTCTTCGCGCCTATGAAATATCAAAGTATGGGTGCTAGCTCCTTCTTTGATAAGCCCCTTTCTTGATATGACGTTGGGAGATAACCTCATGCAACCACGCTATTGTAGGTGTGGCCAAGGGTGGTTTGAAACCAAAATAATTTTCTCCCCGCAATTCATCTCGAGCCTTCATGTGTCCTTTCTCCAAAACTGTGGCCTGGATTGCAGCCCGCCCTCAACATTTTAAGTTTGCGCACCTTCGATCCCTATAATGCAATGGGACCTTTGATCTCATGATATTGACAGTACTATTGAACTGATGGCTCAGATATTCCCCTTTTTAAATCAATGGACGTGATTTTCTTCAGGACTTCGACATTCATGGTTTTCAACTCTCAAACCTTGTTTTCTCTGCAGTGGCTATCTCCCAGAGTGGAAGATCTACTAACACCTGTTCCTCTCAATCAAGCGGTTCACATGAAATCCGGCTCTCTGACCTTCAAGAGTTCTTGTTCAATACCCTTTCTTTCTTCCAGAATCATTTCTCCCAAAGTGACAAATCATTTTCCACATGTCCTCTCAAAATCAATAGCCCTGGTCCTCTTCGGAAATTCGACACTTTTCAACCAAGACAAGATCTATGGCCTTCAACTCCCTTCCTGATCAACGGTCAATATTCTACTTTGAAACTTTGGTGCTTTCAAACTCTTCTCCTTTTCATTCTTCCAGAGTGCTTCCACCTGGAATCCATGATCTGTCGCCACGTGCCCTTCTGGATCTATGGTCTAGATTCACTTCGACTCTCTGACTCTCCAGGCTTCAGGAGTTTCAACTCTCAACTAAAAATCTCGAAGTGTTTTTCCAAAAAAATCAGGTCTAATAACACATGTCTCCTTTCGTCCAATCGACGGGATCCACTTTGGCCCTTCGACTCTTCGACTCTTCGGGCTTCGAAAGTTTCAAACTTCTACGCTCTCGTTTCTTCCAAAGTGAATTCACCCGGAGATTATGATCTATCGATGCGTACCCTTCCTGGCGATCAATTACCAGGACCTACTTCGGCTCTTTACCCAGAGTCCACATACTTACGCCACCTGTCCTCTGGATCCAATGACTGACGTTTACTTTGGGTCTTTGGAGTTCTCAAACCTCAACTTTCTCCTTCCTTTGAAGTGCATGGATTTCTACCGTGTTTCCCTTTGAATTGGATAGCTGAAATTCACTTTGGATTTTCGGGGTTCGAAAATATCAACTCTCAACCTTTGCTCCCTCTTGAATCTCATGATGTGTCACCATGTATCTCTCTAGATCTGAGGATCCAGATTCACTCCGGACTTCAGGTTTCGTGAGTTTCAAATCTCAACTAAAACCTTCAAAGTGATTTTTCCCAGAGCCTTCGATCTGTGGACATGTACCTCCCCTAACGAACAATGGTCAGGATTTACTTTGACGATTTCAAATGCTCCTTGACTGCAATCTCTCACTCAAGGGTTGTTGATCTTGCGCCACCTGTCCCTCTTGGTGATGAACAGTCCCAACTCACTTCGGGACTTCGGTACTTTGGCCAATCAATCCTCCTATGCACACAAAGGTTAACACTCGTGCACTTTACCTTAGATCAGATGACTATCGTCCCCTTTCACTCAGATCCAATGGTTAGGATCTGTTACTTCTCAATGCTTCTAATCTGTTTCCCTTGGCGCTAATCTAATGGTCTAGGATTCTCCCCAAAACCGATCTGATGTTTTTTGTTGCTCCTCCTCTTGATTTTTTAACTTCTTCCGACTTGGAAGAGTTTTGTATATGTTCAAAGGAATCAACCTTCGTTCCTCTTGTGAGCCCAAATATCTTGGGTCTCTCCTTTTCTCTTGAAAACGTTATCTCTTCTGATCTTTTTTATTCTCTCAGACTCACGATACCGAAGGACTCCGTTACTCCACGTATTTCCTAACTGACTGGCGACCATACATATTGCAACGGTTCAAGGTCCGACGGTCATGATCCGACCAATACCGAGGTGTCCATTGATCGACAGTTAAGAGTAATTGTGGGTTCCAACCTCCATAATATAGGAAGTGCTTGCATGACTCTGGTCTAATCCTAGTCGTTGATTTTCCATTCTTAATGAGATCAAGGACATGGGTTGATTGCGGGCTGTGAACTAGTAGGTTCACTAAATTCACCTTCACACTCTGCAATGATTCCAAACCGTCAATTAAATCTAGGGGTTGGTGTTTGATTCGCCCCTCCTCCCATTAAATGACTCTCATCCATCTCCATTGTCATATTCTTAATTCATCGGTAGTTAGGGTAATTTGACTATCATCTACTTCCTATATCTAACGGTCGAGATGTTTCCCAGGAATCACTAGATCTAAGGTTCACAGTTAACTTTGGGACCTCGAAACTTCGAGGATTTTTCCTCCCTTACGACAAAATTGTTCAATTCTCCGAAATCGTGAATTCTGAATGACTCCAAGGTTTAACTCCCATTCTCTTTCTTGTATCCAATCGTGACAATAGACAGTGGCCTCTTATCAACAGATTTTGTCTGTTCGTCTTCTCAAACAAAGGAACCATCCCCTTCGATACTTTGACCTCACTACTCTCCATAATTTTTTTTAGCTCTGGAAGGCTTAAGAGATTTGTGCTCTTTCTCCTGAACTTAACATTTAGAAGGGTCTTTTTCACACCCCTTGTGCTCCTTTATCAAGTTTAGAACTTGAGGAGTTCTCAGTCTCTGCCTGCTCTATAGAGATTTTGTGCATATCTGCACCACCTCTCTTGAGCTTAACAGACTCCTTCTACCCAGAGACTTAGGGTAATTGTGCCAAAGGTCGATGAAATTACAGTCCTCTTATTTTAACTTAATCCACCACAGGGCTTGGGCATTTACGTGTACAAATAAGACAATTACATACTTTCTTAAATACACAATATAAACAAGAATAAAGAGATACATTATAAACATTAAGCAAGCATACACATCTCTGGGTCATTCACAGTATACCCCATTTCATTACATAATTACAACTCAATTTCATAGGGTATGAGAATACTTATCTATTACAAGTTGCATCCAACTAACTGACTGTGGGTGTGTGCCTTTCCACCCAACCATAGGCTCAGAGGCATTCATTCTTAGAACTCTGGCCACCCCCATGCCAAGCCATGATATTACTATGGATTTTACGACATCTCTCATAGAGACTCTCTCTATCTCAGTGACCCTATGAGGTTTATCAGATGCTTCCTTAGCATCAATCTGCTGTTCGGTCCCTTAGTTCCTATTCTCTACACTTCCTTTAGGTTCATGCATCTCCCTTATGAGCCTGCACTCTCCTCACGTATCTTATTGTTTCTTTGTATGTATCTTACCTTCCCTCCTTTGGAGGGCTTCCGACCTGTCCTGTTCCTTCTGTCAAAAGGAATATCGGGTCTGCAGGTCTCTGTGGTACTTCAAGCTGACATGTTGTAGCTAGACCATGCTTCCATTCATGGGGGTAGTTTATAATTCAACAATTTGTCCTTTCTTCATTAACTGATTTCTTTCCTCTAGAGATATCATGGCTCTTACTTCAAGGCTTCAACCTGCCAACAGTTAGTTATGGACAATTTAAAAATAATACATTTACATTATCCACGTTCCTTAGCATGGTAATCCTATTTTACGATTAATTACAAGATGGGGGAAACATGGTGTTACAGTAGCAACAAGATGTTGTACATAGGTTCTATGGATGAAAAAAAATATGATAGATATACAGGTTGAGTATGATGAGCCCATTCCAATCTATTTTGATAATACAATCACCATCAGTATCTCAAAGAACCCGGTGATTCACTCCAAGAAGAAGCACATTCCAATCAAGTATCACTTTCTATGGGAACAGGTTACAGAGAAGAACATCAAAGTTGAATATGTGGGAAAAAAATATCAAGTGGAATACATCTTTACAAAACTTCTTCCATGGGAAGCCTTTGAGTATCTTCGCTAGAGACTCAGAGTAATTTCTACTCCAAAATGAATGCTTCTGAATGCTTATATTTTATGTCTTAGATTTACACAAGGAAACACCATAAAGAGGATTGTTCATGTTGGGAGATCAGTTTCAAGAAGACTTCAGTCAGGGGTAGTAGCCCTGGATGGAAAGATACCTTTTCCATTGATGACAAAGGCAGAGAGATTTCTCAGATGCAAAGGTAAATGCTTGGAGAAAGTGCACATAGGCATGGTTCCAGGGGGAGAGATGGTCATAGGGGGAGCATGAGTTACTAAGTGTACAAATGGTTAGAAGTGGGTTATCCCTAAAATAAGGAAAGTGGTTTAAGATGGTTAGAAGGTAACCCCTTGAGGAAGCTACATAAAAGTATTAGAAATTATTTAAATAATAAAGTGAAGTGATCAGTGTACTATAAATCAAAGTGGGTACAAAAGAAATTATTTAAATAATAAAGTTAATGGAGAAATGACTAAGTGGACAAGTGGTTAGAAGTGGGTTAGCCCTAAAATAAGGAAAGTGGTTTAAAATGGTTAGAAGGTAACCTCTTGAGGAAGCTACATAAAAGTATAAATAAGAGGAGAGGGTCTCTCATTTTAATTAAATTTGAGAATATTGAATATATACAAGTGATTGAGGTAACCAAAGGATATCTAAGACAAATTTCAGAGGGAAGGTGAAGTAAAGAAGACTGAAATTCAAGGGAGGATAAATTTTTTGATGATGCTTTCTAAGGTCTGTTATTTACAGGTCATCTCACCATTTTCGAAAAAAAAAAATTATAGAATCATTCGGACCATGAAATATGGAGGTCATTGAGGAAATGTATCCAAGTAGATTTGATAAAAATTTAATCTTGTGGGTCATTGTATTTTTGGAGTTACACTCTGAGGAAAATAGGGTTTCTGGCTAGTCGTGAAACTAGTCTAAAATAGGTGTTTCGGGTAAAAATGTCATAACTTCTTCATAACATATCCAAATTAAGTAAGACCAAATTTATTGGTTAGAGTATAGTCTATAGTATTCTGTGTACCATTTTCAGTTCCATACACCAAATATTCTATGCAAAGCATGCTCTACACGTTCTCTCTCTAGAATAATCCATAATTCAACAAGGTATGCCATTTTTGCTATAACTCCTTTTCTGAGAGGTTCCAAGTAGTGAAACATGGAGGAATTTCATAAATGACACTGAAGAACATTGTGTACTATTTTCAAATATTTATTCATTACAGGTACATAGTTATGATTATTTCAATTTAGGGTTGTTGACTAATCCAAAAATAGTCACGTGAGACAAAAACAAAGTTTGATGAAAATGATAGTCTCTTATTGTTAAAGTTAAGGAAGGTTTGTAGGTATGTGATCATATACACTAGGTCTATTACAGAGTTAAAGATCATATTTGGATGATGAAATTGATGAGGGTTTGTGGTTGAGGTACATGTTGGGTACATGATTGAGACAAGTAGTTGATGAGTTGGCACATACATGAGGTGTATAGTTGATGATATTGGTACATCTTGATGAGTCATAGTTTATGTGTATTTGACGCATTATTGTTACATATTTGGTGCATTTTTTTTGCACTCGTTGATGGTACAGGTTGAGGTACATGCTGGTGCATGGTTGATGCACTTGTTTATGGTACATGTTGATTACAGGTTGTTTGGTACAGGTTGTTTGTTACAAGTTGTTTGGTGCATGTTGAATGGTACATTTTTACAACAGTATATCTCAAAGTGATAGTGTGACAGTGTTTCCATCACTCTACTTCTACATCAGGGTGGTTGGATGGGGCAAGGATGGGCAGTTGTAGCCACCTTTCGATTGTAGCCGGAGAAAATAGGGGTTTGTAGCCTCCTTCTGGTTGTAGCCAGAGAATTGGGGATTTGGATCTTCCCTCAGGTTCTATCCTGAAAAACTAGGGGGTTGTAGCTTCCTTCCAGTTGAAGTTGGAAAACAAAGGAATTTGGTGCTTCCAATGAATGTAATTTTCTCCCACTTTGGGTTTCCATGTAAAAACACTGGTGTACTGTGTATGTGTATGACTTCTCTTTTGTTCATTGTTTATTTACTTTGCAACTACCAGATGATAATTCTACATTGATATAACACTTGCATTTTTTGGTTAAAAAGGATTATATTTATCTATTATTGATTCACCCCTCTCTCAGTAATCCAACATATACAACTTTCTAAATTTAAATATGGGAAAGTTGACACGATGCCCTATTGGGTAGATTATTCCCCGAGTTAAAAAGTGTTTCCTAAGAAGACCCTCTCTAGTAATGTAAAAGAGTATGGGGTGGATGTGGGTGTAACTTTCAGGAATGGAGTTGATTGACATACAAGGTCTCATATTGACTGATTTATGGGTGCCTTTTTAGAGGGTGTGTTGCATCCTCATTTTCAATGAAACCTTTTTCCAAGACCTTTTATTTTCCATTAAATTGATTCAGGTTCAAACATTGATTATTATATTCAAGGGAAAGTAAAGAGTACCACAATTCAACTTGATATTAGACCACATTGAGTGCCATTTGCAAGGAAAGTAAAATACACCGTAATCCATTACCCCAACAAGACAAGCATTTATTTATGTGTTTCATATTACAGGTCCTTGAATTTTGATGGAGAAACGTTTCATTTCTCTCAGGACCATTAGGGTGATAATATAGAGGATCAATATTTGGATTTTATCTTTTTCCATCTTCAAGCCACTTGACCCTCAACCCCTTCTTCCCATGAAATGAGGTACACACCCTTCTTGGGTCAATATGCTCGAAAACTCAAAATATTGGCAAATGAAAGGGAACAAGCATGGAAGGTGATAAGTATGTGTGGGAATGGTATGATGACCCTTCGAGGAGACCCCCTAGTAGCAACCCATTAACCAAGGGTGGCCAAATTACTAGGAAACAATGTCAACCACCAAGGTGAAAAGAGTAAAAAGGCATAAATTCCAAGTTTCAAAATCAAGAAAGGACCCTTTACAACATGTTCAAATTATTTAATTATTAAAATGAAACTTACAAGAACACCAGAATTTTTATCTCATGAAGTAAGACGTGTTGTCTTCTTTGGGCCAAGCTAGGTGTGGTGGATGTTGCTTCCAT
This sequence comes from Picea sitchensis, assembly GCA_010110895.2. Classification (NCBI taxonomy): domain Eukaryota; kingdom Viridiplantae; phylum Streptophyta; class Pinopsida; order Pinales; family Pinaceae; genus Picea; species Picea sitchensis. Next base: position 22,623 of record SNQJ01S0087722.1, read on the forward strand.
CGATCATATGGTGATGCCTGGTGAGTGAAGGGATCTACATGCTGATATCCCTCCCAGTAATCCATGTATGGAACCTGTGGGCCTAGATACATCATCTCCTTACTTATCCCTAGGAATGGGGGAATAACAAGAATTTAACATAAAAACGCATAGAAAATAAGAACACTTCTCTTATGAAATATGCAACCCACTGCAGAGGATAGACGCTCCTCCCAACAATATACTTGTTTTCTAATTCTCAACAACAATTCACCCCTGAGATGGGGCTATGAATCCACAAGAGACAATGGTCTCTAAGGATGGCTAAAGTCCCCCTCTTCATAGTCAAATTCCCACAGCTAATTCCTTTCCACCAACACTCTTCCCCACAACTTTCAAAATTGAGTGATGTGATCCTTCTTCACTTCTCTCGGTCACTTATCCCTTCCTACTCCCCTCTAGGGCTTCTGACACAAGTTGGACATGAAATTTCTCTGCTAGGATTCTATGAATGTAGAGTTGCAATAGAAATTTGCACAACAACAAAACACTTGCTTCTCTTAAAAATTTTCAAATAGGATATTGCTCGTAGTGCCACAACATTTCTTCCCATGAGATTACCAAACAACTACCATACATGCCCAATATGTCTTCCTTAAATATTCAACACTTATAAATCTCTTGTTGTCCATAATTCTCTGTGTAAAAAACTGCTCTCCATCCAAAAATGTGACTCTTGATTCTGCCCCATTTACGCATACAAATTTCCTGACTTTATATTTCTTTCTTGAATTACACTCTTCGCCAAGGTGATTGTACTCAATCCCCATGCTCTCAGTAACTATGGTATGTGACTTCTAACACCCACCAACTTACATGAATTCAATAACTAGCATGAGTGTGCCATAACTCAGGTGTGTACGAGGATCTTTCCAAATCAGATCTTAACTTATCTCATTAATGTGCATCATTTCCATAATTAAATATTATTAAGTAAGATAGATGAATTTATTAAAACATTGGGGGAAGTGCTAAACCAAATCCTAGAATAAGACCATTATCGAGGTTGAGATTTAGGAGTATGAAATATCGTGGTGTTTTTGAACTATGAAGGGAAAGGTATCAAAGGTATATTCCCTTTCATGTGTGTAGGGTCACTTTTCACTACCGAGGCTTTCAAACCTCTCTCTAACCAATCTGTAATGGACTCTTACATAAAACATACAGAATTGTATAATCACATGCGTAACAGCAAAGAGATACATTTTAATTCTCAGAATAAACATATAGTTATTGTTATAATTAGACAATCCATAGCTTTCAACAGTAATTCATTTACACAGTGGAAAACATGATAACAGATCCAATACAGTCATGATAAAATGTGGTAAAAATATAATTAAACACTTATCTTGTGACAGTGGAGAAATCCACCAACCAAATGCATGCCTTCCACGAACCTCACAGTCGTAGACCGCACTGCTCCTCAACTCAACAGTGGGTCACCCCCGAGCTGGGACTGAGCTCCACCCCAGGGCAAGGAATCCAGACTCGGGCTGAGGTTATAGGGAATTCAGTCACACACAACCACCAGGAAGAATGCTCTCATAGGAATCTCCCACACTCACTGCCCACAGACCGTCATTCCCCACATGCCTGTTCCACCCCAGGATAGTGCACCTTCTCTGTCACCTGGACAGTCCTTCAGTTTCCAGTCTCCCTTACCTTGGGTTATAGGAACAGACCGGACTGGAAGTCTCCGGTTTCTGTGGCAGCTACATGGTTCCTTCCGAGAGCTCTCTCCTTCCTCTGCACACTCTCTCACCTAGAGGGAGTCGCTCACAGGCCAACAAGCCTCACACAGTCTAGAATTGCGTGCCACAACAAATACAGGGAAAACGGAAACAGGCTTCCCAAGAACCAGTTCAGCAGTCATAGGATGTTTTCACGGTCAAGATTTCAGAATAGGGCTCCACGCACAAGCTCGCTCAACTTTTCTTGGGAAAACAGAGACTCTTCCTTGAAATTGACATGGACATTGCGTTCAGGGAATGCACACACTGGTTTTCTCTCACAGACAGACTCCACGGCTCTGAACAAGGGTAAACATGCATTCTTCAGCACCCAACATAGGCTTCCTCCCTATAACATACATACATGAGGTCTCTTGCAGACTGGCTCGTACGGCTCCTGCTTAGGGTAGTCAGGTCGAATGGAATGCGAGAGATCCCCCCCCCCGGTTGTTCCTTTCTATTTTTATTTTCATGCGTCAGGGTGGACATTTGTCACCCTGGGAACTTCATGCATTTCATCTGCATGCCTCCCTGTACACGCCTTTCCTTTTTTCTAAGAACTTAGGATAAAATAATATGCACATGGCTTTTTAGAAAATAATATTAAAATATTATTCCAGGCCTAAGCCCCCTAGGCTTAGCCTCTTGGCTCAACACTCAGCCCCTTTTCCCACCTTCCATCCCCTAATCCCTTGCCCACTCTGTGGATGCTCAGTCCCCCTTCACTCATTCATCGTGGTCGGTCTGCAACTGGCAGTGTTTATATTTTATTAATCATTCTGCATACATACAAGTACATCAACAGGCTCCTGGCCTTCTACACTTAGGTTCCCTGTCCTAACAACCACATAAGCCTACCAGCTTATACAAAACTCGGCTCACCAGCCTATAGAACATGTTTTACAATTCATTTCATATATCCTGATTTGCAATGGGGCTCGGCCTTGGGGACACTACAATCCCCCTCCCCTTATGTTTGCACTATCCTTAGTGCAACTTTACATCGCATCTGCAAGTTCTTCAAAATTTTCAAAAAGATGTGGGTACTCTACCCGCATTACTTATTCATGCTCCCATGTCGTGTCTTCAGGACCGTACTAGGTCCACTAGACCTTTACAAGCTCTATAGCTCGATTCCAGAGTTGTTTTCTCTTCCTGTCCAATATGCGCACAGGATGCACCTGCAGGACACCTTCTGGTTCCACCTGAATCACAGTCCAATCAATAACATGATTAGCATCAGGCACATATTTCTTAAGTAGTGAAACATGAAACACATTATGTATAGTCATGGATGCAGGTAATGCAAGCATGTATGCAACCGGCCCAATCCTTTCTAGGATTTCAAATGGCCCACAAAATCTTGTTGCCAACTTGGTGCAACTTCCCAACTTTAGGGAACTCCTGTTAGTTTTCACTTTCAGGAAAACATGGTCACCCACTTTGAATTCTCTATGGGTTCTATTACTTTCTGCGTAACTTTTCTGCCTGTCCTGGGCAGCTTTCAGATTCTGTTTGATTTTTATCATTTGATCTTTCGTCTCTTTGAGCAGTTCAGGCCCAACTACTACTCTATCAGCTGGATTATCCCAGCTCACTGGAGTGTTTCACTTCCTTCCATAAAGTGCTTCGAACCGGCTCATTTTCAATGACGCATGATACCCATTATTGTAGGCGAATTCTACCGAATGCAGGTAGTCTTCCCACTTTGATGGTTTATCCATCACATACATTCTCAGCATGTCTCCTATTACTCTGTTTACTCTCTCTGTCTGTCCATCAGACGCGGGATGATATGCTGTGCTAAAGTTCAGATTCGTTCTGAATCCTTTGAATAGTCCTTTCCAGAAATTCGAAGTGAATTTTGGGTCTCTATCAGACACAATTGTTTTAGGAATTCTGTGCAAGCGTGCAACTTCTTTTAGGAAAATATCATCAACATTTGCTGCTCTGTGGGTGGTTTTCAGTGGAATAAAATGGGCATCTTTAGTAAGCTTGTCCACCACCACCATGATTGAATCATG
>SNQJ01S0087722.1:31591-65236 GCA_010110895.2 Picea sitchensis
CACCTGGCAGTGTTTATATTTTATTAATCATTCTGCATACATACAAGTACATCAGCAGGCTCCTGGCCTTCTACACTTAGGCTCCCTGGCCTAACAACCACATAAGCCTACCAGCTTATACAAAACTCGGCTCACTAGCCTATAGAACACGTTTTACAATTCATTTCATATATCCTGATTTGCAACGGGGCTTGGCCTTGGGGACACTACAATGTGAACCAATGAGTAGGCCTAGTGCGTCAATCAATGAGTAGTGATACAGAAAGAGGTGGGACATGTCAGGGTAAATCAGGATGAGGGAGAAACCAAAATCGAGGGGGAGGTATATAAAGTATATTCATTGTTTCTTATAAAGGTGTGCTAAACTATGTTCTTTACAGGATTTCGAGACTTGGTTGTTAGAGGTTTGAAGGATATGGGAAAGTTTGAGTTCCGATGACAACGATATCGAAGAATATTATTTCAACCAAGGAGAAAGTGCAAGACACATACGAGAAGGGTTAAGAAGCCATCGAATTTTTCTTTTCAGAATGTGATCAGATGATGTTTAAGAGGGATCCCGATGAGGATGGTATCAACGGTAATATTCCTTCGATTCCTTAGAAACACTTTTATGTCATGAAAGAAGTTAAAAAAAACTCATTGGAGAATAGATAAAGAGAGTAGTGAACAACCCAATCTTGGGAAGCCACTTGTGGGGAGGTCATTTGACAGGTCATCACAAACTTTGGGGCTCCACGAGATAAAAAGAGTAAGATCTAGAGTTCTCGAAGTGTGAAGATCAAAATATAAAATAATGCCTTTAAAAAGGACTCTGATGAACGTGATCCCGAAACTTATTTGAGATGAGTTTGGATTTCCTTAGAGAAGTAAGGATGAAAGTCTTGTAGGGTAGAATATAGGCGCAAAATAAGAGAAAAATATATTTTTATTTTTTTGGGGCCCCATAAAATTTAGAAAGATGGGGGGGTTGTTGTGAAATGACCCACAACAAATGGCAGCTTACTAGAGAGAACCAATTATCTCTTAATTTCAAAAGGAGAAAGTGTCTTAAATTATATAGAAGCAACATTTACCTTTTAAAAATTACATTCAACATTCAACTTAAGGACCCCACATTCAATGGTCTTTATGAAATCTTTAAAGAGGAATGTATCATCAATGATCTTCGACATATTTCAAGTGATCATTTATTTTTATTTTTATTTTTTTCTTTTGGGGAAACTTCATAAATCCATAGTGAAATTTTGAGAGTGGCACCACGACAGAAAATTAAGTCGACTGTTGGAGACCGAAGTGTTTTCTTTACTTATCTTTCCTGGAATTGCTTCACTTCCATTGAGTGGCCATATCCCCGAAAAAAATACCTCGGTATCATACAAGCATGGCCCTTCTGCCAGCGAGCGTCCATAACCCCGACGAGTTTACTTGTACTTCTTATGATTTTCAATAGCGTTTTCAATTTCCTTATGATTATTCTTATGAATCCACCTTTTAGATATATAATTTAGATATTGCGAATACAATATAGATGACGATAAATAGGAAGTGGGGTGCTATGAGAGTCATTTTTATTTACTAGTCTCAGTCGATAAATTGTCTTAGTGGGTCCGCCAACACGAAACAATGATGCATTTTAAAATTGGGAAGTAATGGGAAGAGACATTGGATTTATATGGAAGATAATGAAATCAATATATTTCAGGAAACATGAAAAGGAACATCAATTAGACCTCTTAGTGGTCACATAAGAGTGAATAATAGATGGAAACCATCGAAAGGTACAAAAATTAGAGGTCAAAATATTTTCTTTTGGTATAGACGAAGAAGTTCTTATTTTATGTGTTACCATTTGTTAGCGAGGATAAACCTGGGCCTCTAATGTGAAAGAACGATTGACCCAGATTAGAAGACAATGCAAGGGGGTTAATGTAAACTAGAAAACAGAAGAAAACAAGAAGGAATAAAATCAAATAGCAGTCAGACTATTGAAAAGAAAAACTAAAAGTAAAGCTATATCTGAAAAAATACTATATAAACGGCTACATCACCATAGGTGATGAGGAGAAGTATTTATTAAGTATTTCTCCATTGACAGGGAGTTCCTCCTCATATCCCTGTAGTGTTTTGAGCCTTAAAGTACCAGGGCCTATTTTTTGGTGGATCAAATAGGGTCCTAGACATAGTTTATGGAATTTGGAGTGTTTTCCTTTAAGTTCATTATCTTTGTCCCACTTGAGAAAAATATCTCCTTCCTGGAAATATTTATTTCCTACATTTGATTTATCGAACCAATTTTGTTGAGTCAAGTTCACTTTATATTTTTCCCTTTCTTCTTCAAGTTTTAACAACATGTTTAACCTTTATTGCATTACTAGAAAGGCTTCATCCTCGATGGATTGGGCCATTTGTAAAGCGAGTAGGAAAGTAGGGGTTGTAATTGTGGCTTCTTTTCCATAAACTACTAAAAAGGGGGAGTTACCGATGGATGATTTGGGAGTTACTCTATCATCCCAAAGAGAATTATGAAGAGAAAGATGCCAATTTCTTTTATTATTATTAACAATCTTCTTGAGGATTTTAATGAGTTTCACTCACTCTCTTTTTTTCCAGATCGTTTTGTACCAGGAGGTTCCTAGTAGTTGAGTAAGGAACAATAACCTTAGTTTTAGATTTGAGTAAGAATGGTCGAAAGTGTTTGACCGCTTTTAACACTGCATATTCATGTTTATAAAATTTGGGATAATTAAGCTCATCTCCTTGTAGACCAGAACTCATAAATTCCACAGGAAACTCATCTCCTTTTGAGTTCTTCTGATTTAAGACCGTCGCAAATGAAATATGGGAGGGAAATGTGTAGAGGATGAAATGTCGATTGAAATATGGACTCAACAATGTCGGTGCTTTATTAATATCTCCTTTGATCTTGTCGAAAGCCTCCTTGTCATTAGATCCCCAATTAAATTGAGCATTCTTCTCTATCATATCTTGTAGGGGTTTTATTGTCTCAACAAAACTGGGTATGAATCGTATGACACAATTTATATTTCCTAGGAATGACTGCATATATTTTTTGTTGTGAGGGGGAGGGATATTAGGGATTGCTTTTTTTTTTCCGGGTTCAATCTGCATACCATGTTTGGAGACGATGAAACCCATAAGTTTTCCTTCATCTACGGTGAAAATGGATTTCTTAGGATTCAAAGATATTTCGTATTTATTGCATCGATTAAATACTTTCTTCAAGTGATATATATGGTTGTATTTATTCTTCGAGAAGGTGGTCATGTAATCTAGGTACACTACCACACATTTTCTCAGGAGACCTCTAAAGGAAATGTCCATGGCTCATTGACATGTGGCTCCAACGTTTATCAATCAAAAAGGAATATTTATATAAGAATATGTTCCCCATTTGGTTATGAAATTTGTCTTAATTTGGTCTTCACAAGATACTAGGACTTGATTATATCTTGAGAATCCATCTAATAGGGAGAGCGTTTTTTATTGGGACACACATTGCAAAAATTTTTCCATGGGAGGTACAAGGTATTTATCGTTTTTTAAGGTTCTGTTTTCATTTATGAAATTAACACATAGCCAGATATCCCCATTTTTTTTTCTTACCAACACTAAGTTTGATATCCATTATTTATTCCTTACTGGAAAAATGATTCTAGCTACCAACAATTTATTTAGCTTTGCTTTAACCTGAGGTTCAAGATTGAGGTGCATCTTTCTCAACTTTCGTTGGAAAGGTTTGGTTTGATATTTCATGGGAATGACATATTGTATAATATTTGTATCATATGAATTGAGGTCCTTATATGTCTAGAAGAAGATTTCCTTATATTCTTTGAATAATTTGATGTATGCATGCCTTTCTTCAGGACAACATTTTTTTTCCCAAGTTGATGTTTTGAGGAGAAAAATCTGATCCTAGGTTTACTATTTCAAATTGTGGGTATGAGTTGTTGGTATTGTAGTTCATGACCTTCTTGAATTTGTCTTGAAGGTTGTAGTGTTTTTCTATCTTGACCATACTCCTGGGAATATTGTTGGATGGTCCTACTACTTTTGTTTCTTTAGTATCATCGTTATTATCAGTATTCATCATCATGTTGTGTTGGCCTTCATCTATGATAGAATCCTTGAAGGTAAATTTGAGGTGTAGAAAATTGATGAGTTGTTGTTCATCGCCAAAGACCCTCCAACTTACGATATTGTTTGGAATTGATGGTATGTACAAAATTTCAATGAGGAAGGAGTTAGGCATCAATTTGTATGAGGGTATTAATCTGGATGCCACATTTTCCAACAAGTCAGCGTCAGAATTTAACGACTGGGGAATGGTGTTCATATTGAAAGTAGTGGAAGATTTAATTATCTCCTAGACCTTAGACTGATGATTTTTCAGGTGACTTGAAAGGTAATGAATAGTGTTTTTTACATGTCTAATGGTGATTTCAGATTCATCAAATACCTTTATTTTTTCTTCTTTCAAGTCAACTTCCTTCCTAAGTCCCTATACAAGGGCCTTGTATTTGGAAGTATTGTTGGTGCAAGGAAATTCTAGTTTGCATGAAACTAACATTTTAGTACCTTTCGGGTCTTTTAGTATACAACCCACTCCTACACCTTCTAAATATTTTGATTCATCAAAGAATAACATCCACATATCAGGATCACCTTTTTTTATTTCAACTGGTATTTTTGAATTTTTAGATTTTTTGGTTTTAAAAAGGTTAGTGGAGTTGGAGTGTTTTTCTAACTTATCTCTAGAAACTATGTTGGTTTGTACATCTGGGAGATTGTTAGTTTCATCATCTATATCGCAACTAGACTCAATAATATGGGTGCAATGAAGGATTTTGGATTTAGCGTCAGATTCCATGAGAGTTGATGGTTCGGATGTGAAGCTCCCAAAAAAAGTCTCAAATGAATCATTCCCAAGAATGGAATGGTTGAACATCATCGGTTCATTGGGATCGTTCAAATCAGTAACTATGTGTTTCATGTACCTTTCTCTGTCAATTCTGATTTCGTTCATTTTACCATTGAAAGGGAGCCATAAATGGGACCATTCGATAACAAAGTATATGTTTAACATGGTTGACCAATCTCGAGTTAAGAGCATGCCATAGTTATCAGGATTGTCCACTACTATTATATATATGGTTTGATGAACTTTCGGGTTAGGACACATCCTAATAAAAGAAAAATCAATTCTTCGACCACCTTAAGTTTAGTTATGTCTAACTGGATAATCTGAATGTTAGACAATTCAGGTTTGATGTTAAGCTTCTCACATACTTTCATGGGTATGGAATTGGATGAAGCTACTGATTCAACCATGCAATTATGAACATTGGACCTATTGAAGACTTCAAAAGTGATGAGAAAAGGAGTTTCAGACCTGGATCTTTGAGTTGTTAAGGATGCATTTGTCGCAACCTAAATTTTGGATGGATTACTATTATCTGATGAAGTTACCTTTGTGATTACCCTTTTGGTTCCCTATTTTGATTCATGAAATCTTAGAAAAGTTTTACCTTCTAGCGTTATGATAAAATTTTCTTGGATTTGGGGAATCTTCATGAGTTGAAACAAAGAAATGTTTGCTTTTGTTTTCTTTAGACCTTCTAAAACATCATGTTCCAATTTGTCCAAGGGTGTAGGCGAAGTATTTGATTTATTTGTTTGATCTATTGTTTTGGGACTAGAGGAAGTATTCTTAGATGAAATAGGGGTAGTATTGGTTGAAAGAGAATGTTGTTTAGGAGTAGTTGTAGTGGGAGAAACATGATTAGGGGTATCGGGAGTGTTATCAAGAATAATCTTACCAACACTCATAGTGGTTATGATTTTTTGTTAGACGTGTAATTCTTCAACTTCTTCTTAATATTCTCCAAAAGATATGTCCCTAAAACCATTTAATTGTTGTTCAACCGGCTCGTCAAAATCCTCGGGTTAATCTTTCTATTCCTGACCTCCATTTCCCTCATCAGTGTTTTCATCCATATTCTTTATTGCCCAGGTTTGAAGGGCCTAGACAATATCTTCCATATTGATTCTTTACATCTAAGAGGGGAAGACTTTACTAGTTTGGGGAGTGTTACTATCTTTCTTGGGTGGGAACTTAAAAAACCTTTTCTGATTGGAAGATCCCTCTCCATTAACTCTTTTCATTTCAACTAAGTCGTTTGATATATTTTTTATGATTCTTTGAAGAGACTCCATTTCCATCGAATCAGAGGTTTTTTTTATATTCACTGGATTTAGATGTGAATTTTTTACTCTTACCTTTATCTTTAGATGGTTCTGAATTGGAACTACCCTTTAAACTTAACAAATGTTTTTCAAATTTAAGGGCTTCCTATAAATCTTATTCTAGAGTATCCTTTTAAGAATTTTTTACATACATGGCCATGGACATGGGTAAACCAGAGGTATAAAATTCAATTGTGACATCTTCTGCAGGTTTTGAGGCCCTTGGGATTAATTTTAACAAAGTGAGGAACCTTTCATTGTAATAAGTAACTAATTCTTTGGTATCCATATTGACTCTTGATTGTTCGAGGACCTGGGCATCTGGTGTTTTATTTTCCCCAAATTTTTAGATGAAAGTGTTTTCAAAATTCCTCCAATTAGAAATGGAATCTTCTTCTAGAGAGAAATACCATGTAGACGCTTTTTATTCGAAAGCAAGAGGAAATAGATGTCATACAACGTCTTCGTGGTGAATGATTTCTAGCCCAATAGCCAACATGAATTTCTTAGTATGGTTCACAGATGAATCCTTTCTGTCAAGGTCAAATTTAGGAAGGAATTTATTAGGGTGTTTGGGAATATCATGCTGAACTCTAGGTACAACAACCACATCAACAAACAACCAAGGATGGTAAGGGGGTGGATTTTTGTTTGCATTTTCTCCAACCACATTTAGGGGATGATATACAATGACTTGATAGGGGTTATCCTTGAATTCACTCTCAGATATGTCCCCTTCTTCAGAAATTTCCTCTGACTTGTTTCTATGGGTGTGAGGGGGTCACTCGGAAGGTGAGGGTGGTACCCCTCCTACTCCGTCGGTGAGTATATGATATTCATATTAAGTTTTGAATCCTTGTGAAAATCAGACATATATTCAGGAACATGATATTCAAGAGTCCCAACCAAACGATTTTCTTGATAAGAGTATGGGCTAGCTAGAAAGATATTTGTATGATGAATATTTTCCTGATTTTCAGGAAGAGAGTAGTCTAAGGGTAGTTTTCCGGTCTGTCTGCTACGTTTCCTAGTCAGTACTTGATTGTCTCATTTAGTTGAATGCCCGACTAAAGACTCAATCTCCAAGATAGTTAATATATGAGGTTGAGGATAAGATAAAGATGTTTATGGATGAGAGGGAACACAGTGAGTGTTGACCTGAGATGGAGTATTCATCGCATATTCTGAAGTGAAGACATTATGTTCAGAGAAAATTTGATGGGAATCAGTCATGGAGGGAATTTATTTTTTTAGGCAGAACATGAAGAATTAAAATTTCTATTTGTATCCATTTATTCCTCAGGCCCTCCTTCTAGCACCATTTATGTTGATGGGCCAAAACGACCTGTTCAATCAGTTGAGGGAAAACGCCTAATGTCGAGTCCCAACTAGAACCACTCTCATTTGGGATAGTGCTTCCGACCAGATTTTGGCCTGGTTACCAACTAACTAAAAAAAAAAAAAAATGCTAACTAAATTATTACTAAAATATGAATCTGAGAACGAAAGGTTCTCATATGAATTACAAAAAAAGAGAAAAATGAGTAAGCATAGCTAACTAACATTAGACTAAGAAATATAATTATTATTCTAAGATGCAAAATCTAAACTAATAATATTTAGATTGACCTATCTTGATTAGGAGAAAACTAACAGAATAAATGAATAAAGTGAATAATGCACATAACTTGAGCAAAATAAATTTGTGACACAAGAGATACATAAATTTGATAGCGTAATCTGTTAGAACCAAAGAATTGATAAACTTAACGACATTATACTATTGCATGTACTCATTTTGAAAGACCATGATAGTTGTAAAATTCAAACATTAATTTATAAGTAATTCATTAACTAATATTCATAGGCTACAAATAGAGAGATGCACAAACAGAAAAATCTCATTCACACATATCAATACCATAATCTTCCAATTTAGAATGTCTCTTGGATTCAAATTAACTTGTAGAAAAAATATTGTCTTACTAGCTTCAAAAACCAAAATCCATTTCAAAAGGGTGGTTCTCCCTTTATATAGTGAGAGGAGAATATTTACAATCATTTTCCGTGGTAATTATATAAATTTGAGTTGTTTCACAAAAGGACTCTTCATTTTCCAGAAAAGATTACAATATTAAAAGAAAACAAAATCTGGAATGAAATGAAAAATTTTGTAATCATGACGTGGTCTTCTCATGTTGTTGGTCTTGGTATTCCTTCCAAGTGGAGTAGCCATTTAAAATTCTCTCGATATTTCTCGATTGTAATCTCTCTAAAAATGATTCTCCATTACAGACTTTCATGACCACTTCTTTATGTAACTTCTCAACCGTGGTTTTAAAAAGGATTGAATCTTATGGGTGAGTTGGGTAGGAAACACCATATGTTCTTCAATTGATTTTTCATCAAATATAATCAAATCTCAAATGCTTGTATGAATAGTCTTCTTTAAATCTTCTGCCTCAACTTCGTTGGTGATGAAAAAAGTTGTTTCATCTATATATTGCAATTCTTTTACCCCTTCCTCTGCGACGAGATAATTAACATATTTCCACAGTCTTGCACATGTGTCAGCAACCACCCCTTGGGTGGAATGGACGCACACTAAGGGAGGTTTGTTGGTGTCAAAATGAATTCAATAGTCGAGTCTTTCTCTTTTCGAGTAAAATGGAAGGGAGGTAGCTGCAGGTTGTATCCTCTCTTCAAAATTTACCATTTCCTCAAAAGCTTGACTAGCTTCCCGATACCGTCCTTGAGTCTGAATCAGATTATTTTTCATATTAAGTTGTTCTTTCTTCTCTACCTGTATGTTTATTAATAGACCAAGGAGTTCATTCTTTTTATTATCTATATATTCACAGACAACCAATGCTTGTGATTTGATGTACTCCATGGTACATGTCGATGAACTAGTATTTTCTAAAGAGGCATTAAGTTTATGTCTTTCCACTTCCAACTCATCCATGTGGGTGTCCCTTAGGATTTGCTTCCTCTTTTCAAAATCTTCATTCAAGTGGTCTCTTTGTGACTGTAGGGTACCATTGATATTACCTGAGTTTAGAATTTTAGATGCGTAGACAACATCCTAGACATCTATGTGGAATTGGTATTTTACGTCTTAAATTTTTTTTTCCATCTGTGTTACTCGGGTCTTGGAAATGTTCATGGCCTTAGTTACCTCCAGAACAGAGGAGGCATTTAATCCTATGAAGGAATTGAGCATTGAAGCCTCTCGAACCACATTTTCTTCAGGATCAGGGCTGACCTTCCATTCCAAAATCCTTCTTGCATGTGACTTATATTTGGAGTGCTCTCTTTTTATTTTTTTTGATCTCTTCTCAATACTCCTAGTGTTGTTGTTGAAATAGTAGTCTCTAATTAAAACTACAGATCCTTAGAAATTGAGAGCATGAGAAGATAGGGAGGAATCCCATGGTATGGATCTTATGGGGGTATAATATGAAGGATATATATTTACAATTCCTAGGTTTGTTGTCGACGGAGTACCTGGGCTATGAATTTAATTCTACTTTAAAATTTCATCAGCTTTTCTCTTTGATTCAGCCTCGTTGGCCAATCACTTCACCTCTGCTTCTTCAACCAATTTCCTATCTCATGCTTCATTAGTTATCCTCTTGGATTTCTCATCCTATACCAACATTTTAGCTTCTTATTCTTTCTTCTTCTATAGAGTTTCTTCTTGTGCCACCCACTCACGTTCTAGCCTGATCTTTCCTCAGTCTTCCTTCTTTGATAATCTTTCTCCGCCTGTAGCCTTTTATGCTCAAGGTGCTTTTCTTTTTGGGTATTTTCCTGTTCTTTGGTGTTGATGATATATTTATCTTGTTGACACAACTTATGGAATTGAGATAAATCTTCCATATTGAATTATTCTTGTTTGAGATCAATTTCTCTCTTTGTCATGTTGTGGGGAAGCTGGTGCAAGATTTCATCGTACGAGAGTACTCCTCTAAATTTATCCTCTTCTAAATCAACAACATCAATATTTGGATGAGTGAGGTCGAAATAAATGACATGAATGATATCCAAATCATGAGGATCATGGAATTTAGGCTCACTCGAGCACAGGATTAACTCCTTTAAGGTCTCAACCTCCTTCCTTGCATGTTGAGCATTGGAGATGGAATAGCTTCCAATGTGGAGAGGGAATATTGGCCATAGTCTTTTACTGTTAGTTTTCAATAATATGGTGACTCCGAACACCATCACCTGATATGTTATTTCCCTCATTAGTAGTCGGTCTAGGACAAAACAAGGCAAGAGATGTGGGGCCCCTGTGGTCTCATACACCTTGATGAATGAATAGTACTTGTAGAAGAACCGATCAGCCACCCCTTTCATGCCATTTCTATCCTCAGGATATCCTATGTCCGGGGAAGCAAAAAAAGATAGAGTGCAGAGGGGTGAGGAATAAATTACAAATCTCATAAAAATGTTGTTTGGAATTTATGCTCCATAATTGGTAGAAATAAACATGAATGGGGGGTTGACTTCAATCCCAATTCCATCCCAGTTTAGGAAAATGTATTAAGGAACAGATGGAATCTATCATATAAGAAGACATATAAAAACATGGATTCTTCATACTAAGGAGATTATTTGTGTGAAAACATACATTGAAGGCTAGGATATCCTCCTAGTTGAAGAGTTGTCCCATTCTAATGACAGTTTGTGCCAAAGGTAACCTGTCAATTTGGAAGCACGTAGTTTTTTCTTCCCTATATAAATAGAAGACCATGGCCACCAAAAACTTGTAAGGATTTTTAATCTTGTGGGTGGGGACCAATTTTTGACCTTTCTTAAGGGTTTCATCCTCGTCCACCCACCAGTGTTTCACTTTTGTTTTAGTTCCTTTGTCGGCCTGGGAGAATCCCTTTAGGAAAGGTTCATTCAACGAGCAAGTAGGAGCGGGAAGGTGATATTTGGAACTAATATCCTCTAGTATGATGGAATCTACTTGTGTCCCCTGCTTTCTTATGATGTTTTCTATGGAAGCAACAAATTTCCCGAGACACCAATGTGTTGCCTCTTTTTATGTGAATAGTTGTGTCATAGAAGCTACTTGATGAATACCACTTTTTAGGATATTCTAGTACACCTCTAAAAATTCCTTGTCTTGAGGAAAATCTATGGAGTCTGTAATGTTCCTGACTTGGATAGTCTAGGAAATGTTGCTAATGTGTGTGTAGGATCAATGGTCTACAACATATAAATGATCATACAAATAATAAATGTGACAAAGGACTGCAAAGTTTGTATTATGATATCTCTGTGGATTACAAAATGGACGAATGTGGCTGAATAAAATGACAATACTCGACTAGATCAAAGGAAAAAGGATCTTAGATGGAATACAAATAAGCAACTAAAATATAATACCCAGATAATGGGAGCATTGTGGAATCAATGGATGCACTAGGACTATGGCAACTCTGACGGTAACTGTTGGAAGTCTAGAAAGTTTTCCCTAGGAGCTATACTTCTCAGAATGTCCTGGAAACTATCCCAAATGATGCACCCTGCACTAGTACTCAGTACTGTTATCTGTCAGACCCCTCTGCTAATGAATCTGAACCCCGGATGGATACCCATGGGGGAATGCGCCCCTCTTCTTCTGGAAAAATGCATCCTAGTGATTCCACCATCAGAATTGGATGATATATGTCTCAAAATGACCACCTTGGTCTATTGGGAAATGGGTTGGAAGGGTTTCCATGAATCTGGTCTGATGCTCGCTCTGGAACCCCAAATGCACCTGCCAAAAGTGTCGCATGTCCAGGTTTGGAAAATGTGTCCCAGTTGATTCCTCCATCAGAATATGATGAGGAAATAGGAAAATGATGCAGCTTTCCCTCCTCTCAAATGGGTTGGAGGGAAATCTCAAAATTCTCCCTGGATGGGATAAGTCAACTAAAAACCCTCTCAAAAGTTGTGCCCTCACTCTGGATGAATGTGCCCTTGTTTCTGAACACTGTGTAACTGCTACTGAAGAATGATGGAATACCTGAATGATCTTCTCGATGAATAGGGTGTGTCTCTGAACACTGAAATCAACCAACTGGTGTCTTCCTCCTGGAATCCACTTAACTATCTCTCCTGAGATGTGCCTCTTCTCCTCAATGACAAGTCATAATCTGCATAATGATGAATTATGTCCCTGACCCTTCCTTTATAGCTTTCTAAAACCCTAAATCATGTTGAAACCATAATTCATTGTTGACTTCCAAAATTGTAAATCACTGTTGAAACCCTAATTCACTATTGACTGTTATTTTTAGCTCATAATGACTTAAAAGCGCTTTTAACCCTTTTTAGCTCAATGTCACTTTCTGAATATAACACTTGTGACTGGAGTGACCTATAGTAACCATGTTTACCCCTATTTGGACTTGGATATAGTCTAATAGGTTAGTTTAGACCATTAAGCCTCCTCTCTTGAGCTCCTATTTGGAAAGGGACATTACAGTCCTCCCTTCCCAAAATTGCTTGTCCTCAAGCAATACTAGTCCAGCGTGTTGCAACACCTGCTCGCTCGCCCAAGTAACATACTCTACTGGAAGCCCTCTCCATATGATAAAACATTCTATGATGACTCTTCTCCTTAGTTTCCACTCCCAAAACTCTAAAAACTCCTCCAGAACCAACTGCAACTATCCCTCCTCATCCAACGGGGGAAGCTCCTCTAATGTGCTAATGAATTGTCCCACTACCTTTTTGAGGCAAGACACGTGGAACATGTTATGAATCTTTCTCCCCTATGGAAGCTCTAGATCATAAGCAACCTTACCTACTCAGCACATGATCCTGTAAGGACCATAAAATATGGGTTTGAGATTCTTAGCCCCACTCTTCTTCAGAGATGACTATCTGTAGGGTTGGAGTCTCAAGAAAACCAAATCTCCAGACTCAAAGCTGCGCTCTATCCTGTGCCTGTCCGCACTTGTCTTCTGTCAGTTTTGCACTGTCTGCAAGTTCTCTTTCACCAAATTGAGAATCTCCTAACTCTATATGATCCAATCCTTGGCATTGGGAGCTCTACTCTCCCTGAAGACCAAGTATACTAAAGTGGGAGCATCATATCCATACAATTCTTGGAAGGGTGTCATACCAATGGACATGTGGAAGGTGGTGTTGTAGCAATGTTCTCCTAAATGTAACCACTTTACCCACGTTCTCTGTTGTCCTCCTACATATTTCCTCAAATACCCTTCAACCCACTTGTTGACAATCTCAGTCTACCCATCTTTCTGAGGGTGACAGTTGGTGCTAGGTGTCAACTCTGTCCTTACCAACTGAAACAACTCTCTCCAAAATGTCCCTATGAACCGACTGTCCTGTCAGTGACGATGTTCTTCAGCAACCCATGAAGTCTGAAGAACTCACTAAGGAAAATATTGGCTACCTAAACTGCGTTTTACTCTATTGGTATGGAATAGAAGTGATAAAACTTGTTCAGTTTGTCGACCACTACATAGATACAGTCCTTACCATGGACCTTGGGTAGACCTGTGATGAATTCCATAGATATACTATCCCATTTCTGCCCTGGAATGGGGAGTGGCTGAAGTAGCCCTGTTGAAAGAGCATGCTCTGACTTGTTCTGTTGGAAAGTCGCACACCCACTGATGTGTCTCATGAATTCATGTTTGAGGCCCTTCCATGAGAACCTCTCTCTGATCTGTCTATAGGTTTTGAAAAACCCTTGATGGCATGCTAGAGGTGAATCCTAAACTGTGGTGAGGATATTCTTCTTGAGCCCTGAATCTGGCACCAAGTAGACTCTATCCTTGTAAAATATGACATCGTCAATGAACCTATACCGGTCATCCTGTATCTGCCCATCCATCACCTCACAAGAGAACTTGTTCTTGGAATACTCCACTAACAAGTGGGATTTCCAATCTACTGAAATCTCCATCAAATAACATGCCACAGGTCTCCTCGATAGTGCATCAGACCCAATCTTCTTCTTCCCCTTGACATACTCTATGTCAAAGTCGAATGCATGTACCTTCGTCACCCATTGTTTTTGGCTTTCACTGAGGTCCTTCTGCTCAAGGAAATACTTCAAACTGTTGTGATCGATGTTGACCATGAATTTGCTGCCCACCAAATATTATCTGAACTTCATTGAGGCATGCATGATTGCCAACATTTCCTTGTCAGAAATGGAGTACAACCTCTCAGGTTGACTAAGCTTATGGCTCTCAAATAAAATGGGGTGTCCTCCCCACATCAAAACTGCACCGATCCCTTCAACGAATGCGTCACACTCTAGTACAAATGGAAAGGTGAAGTCTGGTAGTGCCAACACTGGACAAGTGCCCATGACTTTCTTCATGTGATCAAAGGATTCTTGTGATTTCTCCCTCCATATGAAGGCCCTATGCTTGGTAATATCTATCAGCGGTGCTCCAATATGAGAAAAACCCTGGACGAACAACCTGTAATAGCTGAATAGCCCGAAGAAGCTCCTCAATTCTGTCACGTTCCTAGGCGTCGGCTAATAAAAAATGACCCTGATCTTCTCTTCGTGCACCTGTACCCGTTGTGCACTGATGATGTAGCTTAAGTAAAGTAGCTTTGTCATACCTAACTCACACTTGAACTCTTTTTCATATAATGACTGTTCCTCCATGATGCTCAATACCTCATCCAGGTGCCTCATATACTCTTTCCATGACCGGCTATAGATCAAGATGCCATCAAAGAAAACCAAGATTGATTTCCTTAAATGATCCTTCAATATATGGTTCATGCAAGTTTGGAATGTAGCAGGTGCATTGGTTAGCCCAAATGGCATAACCAGGAACTTGAAGTGTCCAAAATGACATTGAAATGTCTTCTTCTTTATGTCCTACTCTCGGATGCTGATATGATGATATTCAGAGTGTAGATCAATTTTTGAGAAGAAAACTGCCCCATGCAGTTCATCCATCAACTCGTCAATGCATGGGATAGGGTATAGGTTCTTGATGGTTTTCTTGTTCAAGGCTCGATAATCAATGCACATCCTCATGCTTCCATCCTTCTTCAGAACTAAAACAGTTGAAGAAGCAAATGGGCTGCTGCTCGGTTTGATGTGTCCCATCGATAATGATTCCTTGATGGCATTCTCTATCTCATCCTTGAACCTCCTAGGATGACGATACGAGGGGTGATCATAGGTTTGTCCCCCTCCTCCAACTCAATGGTGTGATCAAACCCCTTGTGAGGTGGTCTCCCTAGTGGAATTGCCTCAAAGACATGTTGATGTCATCCCAATAAATTCTTGATCTTTGTATGGTACTGTTATCGACCTTCTGAATCCTTTTAAGTAGTGATCAAGCATTCTGCAGAATATGCTACCTCCCCATGTCTAAATATCCTCTCCATCCTCTTGGATGAAACTATCCTAGGTGCTTCTGTCGACATACCTCTTAGAAAAACCTTCTTCCCATCCTGATCTCTGAATCCCATTTCCAAGGTTTGGTAGTTGGTAGTGATTTTTCCTAAGGTAAATCATCCACTGAACTCCTAGCACCACATCTGTCATAAAGTTAACCACATAAAATGTGTCTCTCACTGTGTAGTTTCCTAACTTCATCTCTAAGTTTCAAACTCTGTCTAGACACTCCACTGTGTGGCCATCTACTACCACAAAATCAAACCCCTCAAAATCCTCTGTCTGAAGTGCCTGTCTTGATACTAGTGAAGCATCGATGAAGTTGTGGGTGGAACCACCATCTATCAGGGTGATTTACCATTGCCCTTGAATAATCCCTCTGATACGGAGGGTATCATACCTAGGAACACCATAAAGGGTCGCTATGACTCCTCCCTTTTTTAGTTTCCTCTTGTTAGCCTGCTCTGGTAGTTGTGGGACTACTGGAGGACAGGCTCCTACCGGTGTCGATGGTCTATGGGGAGGCTGCTCCTTTGATGGTGTTGAATCCTCCTCTGAAATAGTGGATCCACTATCCTGCTCCTCCTCCTCACTGTCCATGCTATTTGTTGCTACCTCAATATAATGAATCTCTCCCTTGCCCATCCACCTATGGCCTGGGACCCAAGGATCTCTGCATCTGAAGAAAATCTTCTTCCTCATAATCTATCGCCTAGTCTCATCATCCAACTTCTCCTTGCCCTTCCATTCTCTCTGGAATTGCTTCCTTTCTCAATCCTTATGGGGAAAAAATGGTTTGGAGAAATTTTTAGTCTTTGGCATTGAGTCTGCCATATCTCGAGTGTGAAGGATGGTATCCTGCAAAGTGGGAGGCCTGTATTCCTTCACCCATCCTCTCAAATGCTCTGTGAGTCCTTCTGTGAATAACATGATCAGTCTGGACTCTGATATATCTGTCACTACCATGACCACCCGCTGAAACTCTGTGATGAACGCCTCTGTTGTGCCAGTTTGTCTCAACTGGGCTAGATCCCTGAAGTGTATCTGGGGATCCTTCCTGTCAAACATGTCCATGAGCCTATCTGTAAACTCCCTATAGGAGGTTATGCGACTATGACCCAATGTCACCAATCCATGATAACACCACTCGTGTGCCTCACCCTCCAAGTGTAAGGTCGCAAAACCGATGGCCTCTATATTGGTCATCTAGTTGAGCTTATAATATGTGTCTAACTTCTGTACCCAAGCTCTGGCAGTGTATATGGACGATCCATATAAAGAAGGGATGGTAAGTTTCCCTACTTTTTTGGATGAAATTGAGGTTATACCCCTACTGTTGTTGTGATCCTCCCCTCTGTGACTCTCTGGGGTGGTTCCTGAGTCTGAGTCCACAGTACTCGACTAAGGTCATGTTCTAATGGAAGTCATGACCCAATGTTGTGTACTCCCTCCTATACTCTGCAATGTCATCTGCATGAGTGGGTGGCCTCTATGTTATCAGTGACAGTGCTACTACTGGGGGTGCTCTCTAGAAACTGGGAAACAAAGGTCTGGGAATCCTACTCATAGAGGTGTATGTGAGAGAGGGTGACTGGGGTCTACTGCCTACTCCTGAATTCCCTTGTGCTGCATGTGGGACTTGTGTGTCTGGGGTGCCCACTCTATCCAATCTATCAACCACCTATGCCAAGGACTGAGACATGGTCCATTGACTAGCTAACATATCATTGATAACCTACATGAAAGCTGTCTTTGGATCTACGGGGGCCTTGCCACTTCCCTCTGATCGCTCATATCTGTCTCCTAGCATCCTCTCTACCTTGCGCTCTGCCCTTATCTCTACTTCTCTATGTGCCTCTTCATCTTCCTTTGAGCTAGGAGGAAAAGGGGGAAAATCATGGCTATGCCTTCGTTCCTTATGCCTGTTGTAAGTGACATATTCATCACCTATGTGTTCACGTCCCTCTGGGTCTTCTGCTACACTCATTGTCTTTAGTCACAAGCTGGAAATACTAAAGCTCTAATACCACTATAATGTTTCTGACTTGGCTAGTCTAGGAAACACTGCTAATGTGTGTGTAGGATCAATGGTCTACAACATATAAATGATCATACAAATAATAAACGCAACAAAGGACTGCAAATTTTGTATTATGATATCTCTGTGGATTACAAAATGGCCGAATGCGGCTAAATAAATTGACAATACTCGACTAGATCAACAAACAAAGGATCTTATCTGGAATACAAATAATCAACTAAAAGATAATACCCGGAATATGGGAGCACTGCAGAATCAATGGATGTGTTGGGACTATGGCAACTCTGACGGTAACTACTGGAAGTCTAGAAAGTTCTCTCTGGGAGATATACTTCTCAGAATGGCCTAAAAAGTGTGCCAAATGATGTGCCCTGCTCTATTCCTCAGTACTGGTATCTGTTGGACCCCTCTGTTGATGAATTTGGACCCTGGATGGATACCCTTGGGGGAATGTGCCCCTCTTCTTCTAGTAAAATGTGTCCTAGTGATTCCACCGTCGAAATCAGATGACATTTGTCTCAAAATGATTACCTTGGTCTACTGGGAAATGGGTCGGAAGGGTTTCCATGAATTTGGTCTGATGCTCGCTCTGGAACCCCAAATGTGCCCACCAAAAGTGTCACACATACAAGTCTCAAAAATGTGTCCCAGTTGATTCCTTCATCGGAATCTGATGAGGAACCAGGAAACTGATGCGCCTTGCCCTCCTCTCAAATGGGTCGGAGGGAAATCTCATAATTCTCCCTGGATGGGATAAGTCGACTAAAAACCCTCTGAGAGGTTGCGCCCTCACTTTGAATGAATGCACCCTTATTGTGGAACACTGTGTAAATGTTGTTGAAGAATGATGGAAGACCTGAATGATCTTCCTGGTGTCTAGGGTGTGCCTCTCAACACTAAAATCAGCGAATTGGTGTCTTCCTTCTGGAATCCACTAAACTATCTCTCTTGAGATGCGCCTCTTCTCCTCAATGACAAGTCATAATCTGCATAATGATGAATTAGGTCGTTGACCCTTCCTTTATAGCTTTCCTAAACCCTAAATCATGTTGAAACCCTAATTCACTGTTGAGTTCCAAAACCCTAAATCACTGTTGGAACCCTAATTCACTGTTGACTACTATTTTTATCTCATAATGACTTAAAAGTGCTTTTAACCCTTTTTAGCTCAATGTCACTTTCCGAATATAACACCTGTGATTGGAGTGACCTCTAGTAACCCTGTTTACCCCTCTTTGGCCTTGGCTATAGTATAACAGGGCAGTTTAGAACATTAAGCCTCCTCTCTAGAGCTCCAATTTGGAAAGGGACATTACAGAGTCAAACATTTTGCAGATCTATTCAAAGATGGGGAAATGGTTCTCTCTAGTATGAGGAATTGTGTCAGTCATCAGAGTTTAGACTGGACGAGATGATGATTCGGGGCCTGCGGCACCCTAGAAGTACACTGAGCTCCTAGATATTTTGGGGTTTTGGCTCGCCATGATAAATGACCAAATTAATATGCAATAACGTGTTAAAAGTAACATCATCTTATCTTAAGAATAACACATTAGCTATAATAATGAAATAATGGTTAAGAAAAATAAAACATAGGTTATTGGTAAACAAGCAGTTGTAGGTAACAGAGAAGGAAACCTCAGTAAGTGAGGGAGTCTAGGTGAAAATCAAACTTCACAGATCAAGTTTTGAAAATGTAGTGTGAAAGTTGTGTTCTGAAAGGGTGTGTTATGTTATAATGCATATCCAACTAGCATGCGTATTCCATAACTCAGGTGTGTACGAGGATCTTGTCAAATCCGATCTTAAATTTTCCCGTTAACGCACATCATTTCCATAATTAAAGATTATTAATTAATATAGGTGCATTGATTAAAACATCAGGGGAAGTGATCAACCAAATCCTCAAATAATACCATTATCGAGGTCAATCTTTCAGAGTATGAAAGATCGTGGTTTTTTCGAACTCTGACGGGAAAGGTATCGAAGGTATATTCCCTTCCATGTGGACCAATGAGTAGGCTTGGTTCTTCAATCAATGAATAATGATATAGAAAAGGGTGGGACCTATCGAGGTGTTGGCATCAGGGTGAATTAGGATGAGGGAGAAAATAAAACCTGAGGGGGAGGTATCAAAAGTATATTCATTTTTTTGGAAAGGCACGCTAAATTATGTGCTTTACAGGATTTAGGGACTTGATGTCATAGGTTTGAAGGATATGGGAAAGTTTGAGCTCCATGGATAATGATATCAAAGAATATTCTTTTGGCCTAGGAGAAAGTGCAAGGTACATACGAGAACAATCAAGAGGCCATTGGAGTTTTCTTTTCAGAATGTGATCAGATGATGCTTAAAAGGGCTCCAGACGAGGATGGTATCGGTGGTAATATTCCTTCAATGCCTTAGAAACACTTTTTTGTACCGAAAGTAGTAAAAACAAATCATTGGAGAATCAATAAAGAAGGAAGTCAACAGTCCAATGTTGGGAAGTGACTTGGGGCGAGTTCGTTTGATAGGTCATCATGGACTTTAGGGTCCACAAGAGAAAAAGAGTAAGAGTCGGAGTGATCAGAGTGTGAAGATCGAAATATAAAATAACATGTTTGAAAAGGACTCTGATGAACGTGTTCCCAAAATAGATTTGAGTTGAGTTTGGGTTGCCTTAGATAAGTAATAATGTGCATCTTGTAGGGTAGAATATAGGCGCAAAAGAAAAAGAGAAAAATATTTTTTATTTTCTTGGGCCCCCCCAAAATTTAGAAATATGGGGGGTTGTTGTGAAATAACCCACAAAAAAACCGTTTTTGAAGAGTTATCCTTCAAAACAATTACCTAGGTCCATTTCCATTGGTCTCCTTCAACACTCCAGACCTGCCTTAGGCCCGTCTCACTGATTTTTCTTCAAATCCTTTTGAAATTTATGAAAATTATGTTCTCCTTTTTGTTGTCTTGTGTGATTGATGGGTACAACCAGAATCATCTAGTCTAATCCCTTCAATTAATTAGAAGGCTATTGGCAGTTGTTTGACAATATTATTTTACAAAAACTTTCATTTTTATTCTACACGTATCCTTTTCATTAGTTTGAGTGCTTGTTGTTTCCCAAACTATTTGGAGAACCTTCAAACTGTTATGAAGACTTGGAATTTTTTTGTGCTTAAAGTTTGCATGTTTGGTTCTTTCTTCTTAATTTTTCCCACATTACAGAACATTCTTGATTGAAAGTAGAAGTCAAAGAAAACTTTTTTTTAATCTTCAGATAGTTTGAAAAAACAAAAAAAGAAACATTGCATTTGGAGCGCTTTAGAACATGGTTGAAACAATTTGTGTTTGGTTAAGAATTTTGAAAAACACCCAATAGTTTGGGTGGAAAATTGTCCTTTTTCTCATTTGCAAGAATAAAAGTGAATCGGTATGCATTAGGGTGTTTTTTTACAAAAGATGAAAAAAGAAAAGTACTCTTCTCCCTCCCATAAATAGGATTCATTGAAAAGATAATTGTTGAAATTTCATTCTTTTGCATCCATTTGGAGTCGAGTCCTTTCACATCATAAGTTTCACTTCCATACAATCCTTTGACTAAAAAACAACTTTAAAAACAAACATGCATTAATATAATTTACTAGACTCTTATTTTCTAAGAACATGAACAATAGTTCAGGTTTAGGGTCTTCAGACTAAGACAAGTGATTAAACTATGGAAAACCACAAAAAAAAACATAGAACGCTAAAGAGCGCTTAAATCCAACCCTTGTATAGGCATATCCGGGAACCCCCTCTCACACAGGGGGTAAACATGAGGTCACACATGGGTGAGAAATGAATATTACCCCTCCAAGATTAACCAAACATAGCGGAATGATAGTATATTAGGGTTTATTCTCGAGAATTGTTTGTTTTCATTTGTTCACAGAACTTCATGAATCTTGAATCTGTCTGAGGTCCTCTAGAGATTTTTTCGCTCCTCTTGTTATTAGTCCTCTTAGAGAATTTAGGACTTGATGTCCTGCCCATACTATCAGACCTGACTGTTGACTATACCCACCTAGAGGATGAATACATGTTGGTGACTTTAGTAGCCACAATCTTTAGGGTTTTTACACAAGGCGATGACGAAGGGGAGTCTTTGCTATACATGGGTCATACATTGTTCAAACTCACTTAGGATTCTTGGAGGGAAACCCATAGATATACTGTTGGGGGTTGTACCAAGGCATAATTCTATTAAGAAGGATGCCAACGTAATTGATTCACCCGCTCACCCTAAACCCTTCTCATGTGTTTTCGTGATGTTGGATTTAATCAGAAACTAGTGAGCTCATTGCGAGAAGTTTTGGTTTGTTTGCTTGAATCCTAGATTTCTTAGTTCCTATTGTTTATTTCCTTTAGTTGGATTTAGGAGTGTCATTTTCATAATTTAATCCTAGCCAACCAAGACTTGTGTAGGTATCAGAGGATGTAAGTTTTCCCTCCTTTACATTACAAACCCTTGCCTCCCAATTCACCCAAAGACCATCCTCGAGAAGAACTCCATGAGGAAAACCACTCTAAATATGGAAGTATTATTATTCCTTTGATTGAATGCCTAAAGGAAATCAATTTCAAAAAGGAGTTTTCCATGTCAATCCAACCTTGACCGACCCTCTTGGCCCCATCCTCATATAGGTAAACTCTTATGGATAACCTGAAACTGATACCAATTACCCTCACCTACTACTTGTACCGTGCGAAGATGTTGTGAACATGGAATAAAAATGACTCCACCCATCGAAAGATTTCACCACACCGCCATGATTTTTTGGTACATCTAATCCTATCCAGAATCCTAAAACACCCTTTGGACATGGCATTTTCAATCGGTTAGGTACAATTATTGAATCAACTTTTAAACTCTTTCTTTGAGATACTTCACATGCCTCTTCACATTCTCCTCATCCCCCCACATCTAGCATTTCCCATATGTTTCAAAATTATTTCCCTCATCCCTCCCCTATCCACTCTACATTACCATAGGCTCAATTTAATGTGATCGCGACCCAAGCATTGACATTAACATCTTTATCAAAATTTTCCCCAACCATCTTAGCACCACCATCAAGGACCCAACCTTATACAACCTCCACTGGGGGGAAACCTCTATTTACCCCACTATTCTTAGGAGGCGATCCAAAATTTTTGGGAAAACAACCTTCGATGAGAGGATTTCCTCCCAAGTGGAGTCAACTAATGGGTTTAGGAAAAATGACATCTACGGGCCAACCTTTCACTGGGGGAAAACCCCTGTACTTAGGTAAAATATCTGTTCAACATCCAGTGGGGGGAAACCCTCGACTTCCATATCATTTTCTATAGGGGAATACCCTCCCATTGAGAGCCAACCTTTATTCGACTAGGGGAAAACACCCACTGTGGGGAAACCCCCATCCAGAAGGCCATACCTACTCTAGGGGAAACAATCAACTGGGGGGAAACCCCCAACTATCGGACAACAACCAACTTTGGGCCAAACAATTCCTTCTTCCACTAGCCTACTATCAGGCCACCCTTACCTAGGAATATAATATAATTTATGGAACCAACATAATAAACCCATCAACTCTACAATTATGACCCAACCAGCAAGAGAAACACCTTATGGAGGAGGACCCCCTAAGGGGCCTCACTATGGTGGAGAACCTCCTAGAGGAGGACCCCTTATGGGATCACCGTATGGTGGTGGACCTCTTTGAGGAGGACCCCCTAGGGGACCAACCTATGGTGGAAAACCTCCTAGATGAAACCTCCATGGAGGTAGACCCCTTAGCGGACCACCCTATGGTGGAGGACCCCCTGGAGGACCACCCTTGGTAGAGGACCTCTTATAGGACCACCTAATGGAGGAGGATGCCTTGGAGGACCACTCTATGGTGGATGACCTCCTCGAAGACAACCCTATGGTGGAGGACCTCCTAGAGGACCCACCTAGGGAGGAAGACCCCTTGGGGGATCACCTTATGGTGGAGGACTTACTGAAGGACCACCCTACAGAGGTGGACCTCCAGAAAAACCACCTCATGGAGGAGGACCATATCACCAACCTCCATAGGTAAAAAAACAACTCCCTCTCTTCGCAACTTTAGATTTTACAAATCTTCCGCGGTTGACTAATGACCCCATACATCATTCCCTCTTTTGACCCCCCATTCCTGCAAAACTTCCATCAAACATTTTGAAATTTGATGGAAAACCAGGACAATTTTTGAATAATTAGGTGATGAATTTCCATATATTGTGTTCTTCAAACTCCTTGATGGCTGACTCTATTTGATTACAATTTTTCCAACAAACCCTTACAGGATAAACAACTAAATGGAATATAGAACTATTGCGTAACTCCTTTGATGACTTTGATTCTATTTACATGGAATTTTTGACACACTTTCAATTACCTAGCTGATATGAGACCGATATTGAGCTCTTAACCTAGTTATGCCAATCAAATTCCACCCATATTTCAAATCAAATTCATGAGTGGAGGCATCGATGATGATCAATCAAAGCCCTATCCTAGATCAATTATTAGTTGATTGGATCACAAATTCCCTTTTTCCACCTATATCTCAAGATGTCACCATGGGAGGCATCGTTACCGAGGAACAAGTCATTAGTTGAGCCCAGCATTTAGATTTGGTATACTCTCAATCTGACATGATATATGATCTAATTCCTAACTCTCCTCAACCATCAAATAATCAAACCAAACCAACAATTGGACCCAATTTCGATGGTGTGATAGGTCTTGTATCCAAAGATACAATCGGTCAGATGATTGGGCAACATATCCAATCGACTAAAGCTACCAATCCTAGCTCATCTTTCCATACCAACACTCCATGTAAGCCCCCTACCCAAAACTCCAAGGTTAATATGGTGCAATCGACCGTGCCAAGAAACTCACAACAATCTAGTAGAAAAAAGAAGGGTAATAATAATAATAAAAATAAAAAATATTCTGAGTATCCATGCCCTAAAACTAAAGAAAACAACATTGAGGGAAAGAGAAAGCAAAAGGATAAATATCCCTACATGATTTGTAAATAATATCATTTCACTAAATAATTTCATCGTCTCACTAAAGTTCATCAATATCTTGAGTGAGGAACATCCCGTTCTACACCTGCAGTTTTAACAAATTCTTTCCCTCGTAAAAAAAAAAACTTGTAACACAATCACAAGCACCCCCACCAAGGGGCAACCCCGAGTCCCCATCATTGAATATCTTGATGGTTAAATATGCAACCATATCTACTAGAGACAAGAATTAAAATTCTCCAGAAAGAGATTCTTTACCCAAGGATCCCCCCTCAAATATCCCACCTAATGGCCCTCTCACACTGGAGAAACCATCTCTTTAACCTACCATACACTCTCCAAAGTGAGTACTTCATTGAACTACACATAATACCAACACTCAGGAAATCCAACACTATCGTATAGTAGAAGATATTTCCCAATCCTCATGTGCCATGTTGATGCTCAAAATACTCCAGTAATGTCCTATGCAACGTAAAGCCTTATTATCATCCATCGATGGAATTTATGCTACATAATCCAATGTTATTTCCTTCGACATGAATTTCAATGAACCCCTCCTATCAAATCAATTGGCATTATAGATTATTGTTTGATTTCTCAATAAAAGTGTTTTTCGAACAGTTCTCGATGAAGGCGCCACAATATGCATCATGTCCTTGACATCTTGGAAAGCTCTTGGTTCTCCCCAACTTACCACATCTCAAACAATCCTTAAACATTTTTATGGACATTTTTTCAAACCCCATGGAATTCTCCCCTCATTACTAGTCGAACTTGCTAGAAAAATTGTTTCGGTAGAAGTCGAGGTGATCGACGCCACACTCAACTATAATTTTCTTTAATATCACATATTGTTTTACGCAATGATTGCTTTTGCGTCTACTGTCTTTCACCTTGTTAAATTCCCTCACCAAGGGAAGATCATCACTATAGACCAACTAGACTTTTGTACACCAGACATGCGAATAAATCCTAAGGAGAATGTCCCTTTTATAGGAGATTCTTTCTTTGATATGCGAAAGCATTGGGGTAGGATGTTATCCCTATTTAATGGGGAATTTTCCCCTTCCCCCACTAGAAATCACCTCAAAAGTCTCCATTAATATCATCTCCGTGGTTACCGATAAACCCATCGGTTACAATGACCACTGGGTAATCCATCACCCATCATATATAGAATCTTATGGAGACACCATGCCACTATAACCAATGGAATTGACATATTCAGTGATACAATCCACAGGAGAATATCCCAATTCTCAATATAGTCTCCTATTGGATGAGGAACTAGATCAATTTTCCTCTCTCTATTGGGTTAACCACACTTCAACGTCACATGACTTTCTCAACATTTTCCTCCCTTCAAACGGAGTTATTATGGAAGTCATGAATTTGCAAGATAAACATTGGGAATATTCTCACCATAGATACACATCCATAACCTTTGGATAGAAGAAAGAAACCCAAATACAAACCCTCGTTTCGACTGATATTTGAGATCTATCCCTCTTTCCTTCCACATCATATCCTATTATGTACGAAGGAAATTTAGGAGACATTTCTAAAACCATTTCGATTGATATTTCAGTTAAACCCAAGGTCGTGGAAAACATCCATATAGGCACATATTGTTTCCCTAAATAAATTTATTCTTATACTTCCCTATTCAAATAATTATGTGACATTTTTTCTTTGTCTTATGAAGAGATGCCAGGAATCGACCCACAAATTGTTTTCCATGAAATTAAAACTTATCTTGGAGCCCATCTAGTTCGACAATGACTCCGCCCAGTTCATCCAAGGAAAGTTGTAGCAATTAAGGAAAAAATTAAAAAAATATTGAGCATTGTTTTTATTTATCCCTTGCCCCTAACTAAATAGGTGTCAAACATAGTACCGATTAAAAAAAATAGGCCACCATCCGAGTGTGCGTTGATTATAGGGACCTCAACAAGGCTTGTCCTAAAGACAATTTCCCTACCCCTTTCATTGATCAAATTATAGATGATTGTGCCAAATGCCAATTCTTCTCTTTTACAGATGGCTTCTCTGGCTATAATCAAATCGAAATTACTTCAGAGGACCAACACAAAAATGCCTTTATATTCCCATGGGGAGATTTCACATATCGAAAGTTATTGTTTGGTATTAAAACTGTTGGTGAAACATTCCAGTAGGCCATGTATTATTCCTTCCATGACATCAAACGTATCGTCCATCCTTACCTAGATGACCTTCCCACTCGATATTCCAAGAAACCCGATCACGTAGATCACCTACACCAAATATTTGTACTCTTTTGATATTATAATATTCACTTAAATCCACACAGATGTATTTTTGTCATCGAGTCTGGTTGTTTAATTGGATTCATTGTATCTATGTTTGGAGTCACAGTTGATCCCCTTAAAGTTGAGGAAATCATCAACTTGCCTCCCCCCACCTCTGTAATCCAACTTCAAAGTTTGCAAGGGAAAGAAATCTTTCTTAGATGTTTCATCGCCAATTATGCCAAAATTACCAAAGGTTTCATGTGATTATTGAAAAAGGGTGTACCTTTCATTTGGGATGAACAATCCTAATGGTATTTTGATCGTTTGAATTGGGTTCTTACATCCACACTATTACTCAAACCCCCAAATTACAATAAATATTTCATTCTATATAATGAACATGCTATTTACTATCTCAGTAAGGGCTTAGTTGGTGTTGAACTTTGAAATCCCTATGTTGATAAGTTGGTGCTAGCAACAATTTACACTATCCAATGATCAAGGCATTATATTTTTCTCCGAACCACCACTTTTGTATTTCAACGTGAAACCAATGTAATATATTTTTTCATGCCATATATAGGGGGTAGATTCTCTAAATGGATCACCCTACTATAGGAATTTGACCTTGAATTATCCACCCCTAAATATAAAAAATCCTCAATCTTCACGGAATTAATGATGGATCTTCCTTGAGCCTTTGACGAATCCATGGTATAAGGTTTATTTCCTGACAAATATTTGTTTCTCATTGAATCATTTTATCCTTGGTATGGAGACATATTGATTTATCTCCAGACCCAACGATTTCAACCCAATATGTCTAAGGACGATTGTCGTCGCATAGACCATCAATCTCAAAACTATCTCATGATCAATGCAACCCTTTAACACCATGGAGTAGATATGGTATTACACCGATGTATCATCCATTATAAAGCCGAACAAATCCTCAATGGATTCCACTTGGGAGCATGTGGTGGCCATTTGTTTGGGTTAGCCACTGCCTAGAAGATTTTACGTGCAGGATATTTTTGGCCCACAATTTTTAAATATTGTATACATGCAGTACAAAAATTCCACCCATGTCAAATTTCTTCCCAAAAAATTTGCTCACTCTGCTCCTTTACATCCAGTCATTGCATTTGGCATGTTCAATTTTACTACATGTAAACCCCCTTATGTTGTTGGTCATAATTACATTATTGTGGTCGTTGATTATTTCACAAAGTGGGGAGAAGCGATGACTACATTTTCTAATGATGCCAAGACTGTCACATTGTTTGTATTCAATCGTATCATCGCACATTTTGGTGTGCCAAAATCCATTGTGACTGACCATGGATCACATTTCTGCAACAACATGATAACAAAATTATCTACTCTGTTGCATTGTGACCAAGAACACTCATCTCTCTATTATCCTCATGAAAATGTTCAATTCGAGTCCATCAACAAGGTACTCAAAAAAATTCTCTATAAAATGATAGGAAAACATAAAACCAATTGGAATTTAATTCTATTCCTGAGCTTGTGGGAATATCATACCATTACCAAAATTACCACTGGATTCACACCATTCCAACTCGTTTATGACTTAGAGGCAGCGTTTCCCATTGAATGTGAAATCCATTTCTTCAAGCTAGTTGTTGAACTCATTCCCGACACTTCCGTCGAAGAAGAACAACTCTTATATTTATCCCACCTTGAAGAGAGACGTCATGAAGCCATCATGGCCAATGAGTCTCACCAAAAGCGCGTCAAACACCAATACGATAAAAAAATACACCCTCGAACCTTTTCGAAAGGAAATTTAGTTTTGGTCTATGAATAAGACTACAACAAGTTAGGTGCAGGTAAGTTAGAACCCTTATGGCATGGCCCCTATATAATTAAATGAGTTCTTAAAAGAGGATCCCATGAGCTATCATATTATCATAACAATCCATTACCGAAGCCCCTCACTGGGCTCTATTTGAAAAATTAGTATGCATAAGCCTTGCGCTATCTAGTGCTTCTGTGACATATGTATTATAGTGTGTTATGGTTGATTTTGTTTTCCCTTAGTGTGACATTCTTTGTCATTCTTCTTATCCTACTTAATGCTTGAGTTGCATATGTCATCATTTCCATCACCCTATTTTGGATATATGGATGAAGCTAGTCGCACCTCTCGGAATATCGCCTACACTACCTTAGTAATCATTTCACCCACCAACAATGTAGTAAGCTCTTGGGGAACATATCTCATCCCTGCAATGAAAAATTTTGCGGAATTCAATGTCATCATTGAACTTCTAACTGAAGCATCTTCTTTGGGTATACGCCACTTGATAGTGCACCTAGATTCCGAACTCCTCCTTTCACAAATCAACTTGACTTATTCTATTTGACATCCTATCCGTTTTTGGAAATATTTGAGGGTACGACTCTTGGAACGATTATTTCATTTTATCTCTTATGAACATATACCAAGACAATTCAATTCTTTACTTGACTCACTAGCAAATGTTGTATTGAATTTGCATCTACTTCATTAAAAAAAACCACATTCAACATTCATTGTATAAATCATTATACACATCATCCATCACATACACATCAACATAAATAACAAATAAATATGTCCATATATATATATATATATATATATATATATATAAGGTGTGTTCAAAAACATCCAAAACCAGTATAACATAACAAAATTTGGCTATTCACCCATACATCTGCAAACTAGATATGCATCAAAGTCCATCAAACTAAAAAATAATTGATCATTCTGAGGGGCCCTATAATCATTATAGAAAACCAAAAGTCTCGCGACCTTCCAGAGAAGACACCTAAAATGATTCCCCCCATCCACTGCATGCCTCTACATATGTAGAGGTATGTCATCCATATGTGGCACTAGGATCCTAATAGTCAAATGCTCAGGATTTTCCTCGAGATCCTCTAGCAGCTCTGCATTGGCTCCTCCACTGAGTTGTCCTCTACCAAAAATGATTTTCTCTCCTCTCTTATGCAATGGCGACATTCCTACTAGATGCACTGGTGCACAATATACAAATCAAGAAAAATATGTTATGTTACACACAAAACAAATTCTATTTATAACAAAATCACAAAACAATCCATAATATTCTTAAAAAATCTCCAAAAGCAATGAAAAATTATCTTTCTTACCAATATCATTGTTGAAATCTTCCCCCTCGGGGAGAATAATATCAGGATCGCCACGATAGTCGACACCATGATACGCATAATCAACCACTGCCACTATCTATCAGTCCCACCATCGGAAAGAATTGGCATCAAATTGAAACTATGACCCCCCCATGAGACGTGAAAGCCTATCTTCCCATTTCATAATTGTTGGACCTTTGACCCTATCCTCTAGCACCAAATCCCATGGACATGATGTAGACAATGGCTCAAAGAAGAAATATAACAATATGGATCCATAGAAAAATTGTTTCGAACGTCCCAACATGCACTTGGTTAATTGTTCCTTCATATTCGCCAAAACTACTACACACCAATTGTACACTGTGGGAGATTAAAACGTCACTACATAATCCACCTGGCTCCCTGAAGCCAAGTGAGGCTCGATACTTCCTATTTCCCTCATAGTGGTGAATAGAACTTTTCATAAAGTAAGGTCCATCGCCTGAATAATCAATAACTTATTGTTTCTCTTATGTGTCTAGGGGTGAAAATAACGTGTGACATAGGCATCTACATTCTCTATGCTCCCCCTTCTTCCACCTACTAACATTATTGTCGCACCACGATGAGACAATCCCATTAGGAAGTACACATCTTCCATTTCTAGTGTCAACACTTGATCTCGTACAAAAAAGTGTTTTCTTTCAGGATCCCACATATTCATGAAAGTTTGTAACATAGTTTCTTGGTCCCACATACATTGACACAAGAAAAACTTCAACAACCCACAATTTCACAAAGCATCAAGACTTGGAGGATCATCCATAGAAACATTGTCATTTAACTCATGCTCACATTCCCTCCACTCCAATATTGTGCCCAAACCTACCAAAGAAACCACAAAATCTTGTTAGAACCCATTCATAGAAGAAAATTCATTAAACATTTTGCAGAAATGACCAAAATTCCCTCATTCGCCTCCCTATTTGGAACACAGAGTGACTGTTTTGATTGGTCTCCCTTAGGTTGTGTCTTGGTCGTGACGGTTCGTGCTATTTTTCAAAACGCAAAGAAAACAAATAGTTAATTCATGATTGGTCACTCTCTCCTGCACAACACAGAGAAGCCAAATAATTTAGTTTCTCTTCCCAGGAGCCCCAAGGGTGACCACACACTCTTCAAAAGGTTGATTCTTTCCCCAAACAAAAAATTGAATTAAATGAGAAACTGAAAAGTGGGTTTTCTAAGTTGGGATATGACCTCTTACCTGGTGATTGAAGGATGCAATATTTAAGGGTCCAATATCCACAATCACTACTCCAAAAATCGTCAAGAAAAGGGCTCTTTAAATTTTCACAAGCGTAAGTAGTTAAAATGATCTAGATTATTTTGAGAACGACATGAAGACATAAATATAACCGAGATATAACAATGAAATACACAAAAATATATAAGAGAACACATAAATACAATGAAACCCAACTTTTATTACTGACTAAGATAGAAAAACATTGTAGAACACTAACTAGTAGAATGGGGTAGCCTATCTATGAAAGAAAAAAAGATGTTGGTTATGTTTCATTTGCAACAAGATTTACATCACACTCCATTGCCTGCTTAAAGTGCCTCCTTCACCTCAATTATATATGAGAGAGTGCGAGGAGAACAATTCCCATGATGCATGTGGGACAAATTGGACTAATTTTATAAAATTCCATAGGCATGTAAAACACTAGGATTTCCCAGGCGGTCACCCATCCAAGTACTACTCTAGCCTAAGCATGCTTAACTGCGGAGTGCTAATGGGATACGGTACATTAACACTATGTTGTAGGCTTGTACATATGACCACTAGGAAATCATTACATGATGTCTGTAGTTAACAAATGAAGCTGGAATTACATTTCATTCCACATCAAAATGGAGAATATCATGGTTTATCAAAACCACAGGCTCAAAATGGTGATTCAATGGAAAAGGTGGATGGCCACCGAGATCCATCTAGATCATTCCTCCCCCCTTAGGAAGAAATGGTCCTCATTGCATCAAGTTACCATTGTTGGACAACTGAGAGGAGGGGGGGTGAATCAGTCGTTACTATGCTTAAACAATTATGCCCATTTTAAACTCTTTACAGAACACTCAATGACGATCAAAATAATGCAAGGAAGTAAGCAATAGAATATTCAACATCAATCACACACATGAAATATAAAGAGATATATATTTCCTCAGGAAACCCATAAAGGGAAAAACCTATTCTTCTTGATATGATAAGTAATCTTCATTTTATGTACATTATCATTCTTATGAGAACCAACTCATTGTGAGGCTACCACCTTTGTTTTACAAGATGCAACCTGCTGAGAGCACAAATTCTCTGGTATCTCTAGCACCCACTAGAAGGAAGCACCAAATCCCCGAGTGTTCCATCACCAATTGGATGGAAGCACCAACTCCCTGAGTGTTCCAGCACAAATTGGATGGAAGCACCAACTTCTAGTCACACAGGCACGAACTTGCATAACAAAGAACAATAGTTCTCCCTTGCACCATCCTATGAGCCTGTTTTTTTTTGGCTACTACTAGATGGAAGCTACAACTCCCTATGTTCAAGCACCCACTTGAAACTCCGAGGAAAATAGTCCTCCCGAGAACCTCTCTACCACCCTGAAATATAAATCTTTTCTTACTCAAATTTATTAGAGTGATACAGTCTTCATCAATGGCTTACCAGTCTCCTCACTGTTCTGCTACACTGCTTTGCTCTGCTTACATCAGTGTCTTCCTGCTCACATCTCCTTGATATTTCTATTCTCTTTCTCTGTCTATGCATGCAAACCTGAGGTTTCTCTTTCTCTCTCAGATAAGCATTTATGTTATGTCCCTTTCTTTTTCACTTTATGCTCTGTGTATTATTTCCATTCAATGCACTATGTCTCTTCTATGTGTTTCATCTCTTGGTCACAACATGCTTCTACCTGCATGAATAACTCTCAACAGAAGCAACCATATCTTCTTTGTTCTATGCATATTTATCATGCCAATTGCTCTTCCAGGGTATACACTCAACTCTTCGTCCTCTCTGGCGATCATCCTAAGTCTGTTCTTCATCAATGGATATGATCCTAAGATTATTTGGCTTCTTTGGCAGTTACAATATTCAACGCATTTCCATCTGTAAGTTGTCTAAATGATGAATCCTCACTTCACTGGAAGTTAACTCAGGACTCTTCATCTCCTCTAGAAATCACACTCAATCTTGTCGAATTCTCTGGTAGATACAATCACTTTGTTGGATTACTGAGAGCTACGGTGAATCAGTAATAACGTAATTATAATCCTTTTCTTCAAATGTTATATCAATGTAGAATTATTATCCAATAATGAGCAGTAATAAATAAACAATCACACA
>SNQJ01S0087722.1:72192-87882 GCA_010110895.2 Picea sitchensis
GGGGGGGGGTGAATAAGTTGTTACTGTGCTTAACCAATTATGCCCATTTTAAACTCTTTACAAAACACTCAATGACGATCATAATAATGAAGGGAAGTAAGCAATAGAATATTAAACATCAATCACACACATGAAATATAGAGAGAAATATATTTCCTGAGGAAACCCATAATGGGAAAAACCTCTTCTTCTTGATATGATAAGTAATATTTATTTTCTGCACATTATCATTCTTATGAGAACCAACTCATTGTGAGGCTACCACCTCTATTTTACAAGATGAAACTTGCTGAGAGAAGAAAATCTCTGGTTTCTCTAGAACCCACTAGAAGGAAGTACCAACTCCCTCAATGTTCTAGCACCAACTAGATGGAAGCACCAACTTCCAGTCAAACAGGAACCAACCTGGATAACAGAGAACAATAGTTCTCCCTTGCACCACCCTGCCACCCTGGTTTTTCTAGCTGCAACCAGATGGAAGCTACATCTCCCTGTGTTCAAGAACACACTTGAAACTATGACAACAACAATCCTCCCTAGCACCTCCCTACCACCCTGAAATATAAATCTTTGCTTACTGAAATTTGTTACAGTGATATAGTGTTCATCAACGGCTTACCAATCTCCTCATTATTTTGCTACACTACTATACTCTTCCTGCATTAGTGTCTTCCTTCTCACATCTCCTTGACCTTTATGTTCTTCTGCTCTGTCTCTGTATGTTCACCTAAAATTTCTCTTCCTCTCTCAGACAAGCATTTATATTCTGTCTATTTCTTCTGTGCTTTATGCTCTATGTATTATTTCCATTCAATGCGCTATTCCTCTTCTGTGCATTTCATCTCTTGGTCACAACATGCTTCTACCCGCATGAATAACTCTCAAAAACAACAACCATATCTTATCTTTTCTATGCATATTTATCATTCCAAGTCCTCTGTTAGGGCATACACTCAACTCTTAGTCCTCTCTGGTGATCATCCTGAGTCTGTTCTTCATCAGTGGTCGTTATCTTGAGATTCTTCGGCTTCTTTGGTAGTTACAGTCTTCGAAGCATTTCCATATGTCAATTGTCTAAATGACGAATCTTCACTTCACTAGAAGTTACCTCGAGACTCTTCAACTCCTCTGGCATTCACACTCAAGATCATCGAATTATTTGGCAGATACAATCACTCTTCTGGAAGTTACACAGAGAACCTCCATGCACTCATGCCTTTGGCACCTTTTCCCTTTCTAATAAAATGATACAGTGGGCACTCTCTTTTCTGGATAATCCCCTTCCTTTCACGTGACCACGAGCTATGACCATAGGCCTGACCAAAAGGTGCTTCGTGATCTTAGACATCGGATATTTAGCTATGAGTTGCCTCGATTCTCCCAACTCATGATCTCCGATGTGGAGCCTAGCAATGTGATAGCTCATCCCTTAACCTTCGCTGATGTGACCACTGGCTATGACCACTTGCTAAATAAAATGGTCTCTTCGTGATCTCGTTGATCTCTGAAGTGGAGCATAGCAATATGCTATCTCCTCCCTTAACTTTTCGTTGATGTGACCTTGGCTGTGACCAGGGGCCAAGAAAAAGGGTGCTTCGCGTTTCATGAACCTGTGAACTTCTTCGTGCCTGATCAATGATCAAAGCTCTCCCTTTAATCGATGACTGTGATCAAATCGCAACCTCATGTGTTGGGTGTTTGAACATGAGCCAACCCTGACTCTTCGAAATCCTGATTCTCAATTCAGCGCTTTATGTTAGATCAATGGCCCACAATGCTCTGTGATCCAACGATCCATATCTTATTGGGACTTCACATTTCACGAAGTTGGAGGACTACTCACCTCCCCTCTCCTGACTTCCAATTTTCCTAAACCTACTCCAGATCAACGCCCCATGATCCTCGGTGATCTAACATCTCAGAGCATATAGAAACTTCACATTTTGTGAAGTTGGAGGACTACTCACTTCCCTTCTTCCTACTTTCAATTTTTCGAAACTGCTTTATCGGATGCCACATGTCCTTCCCAGATGAACGTCTAGGATTGTTGTGTCTCCCATCTCCTCAGGTATTTTCCTTATACCTTCCCAATATTTATGAACGTCAAATCAATGGCTCACAACTCCCCATGATCTAACAGTCTAGATCAACTCATGAACTCGAACATCGTGAGTTCCTACAACTCTTACCTTTGAATTTTTAGTCGACAAAATGATGATCTGTCTCCACGTGTCCTCTGGATCGAATTATTCATATCTCATAGTGACTTTGCATTTCGAAGAGTTGGAGGATGGATCTCGGCCATTATCCTCTTCATAGTTATACTGGATCCGATGACTGTTGGTCCTCGACACTCAGATCAACGGATCAGATCTGTACTTATCCTTTGCGCTTCCTCTAGGACAAGGAGCATCCTTCTCTTATACCCTTTTGCGCTTATATATGAGTTATCCTCTAGGACAAGGATATTCCACCGCATATATGTTTACCCTTTTTCAGGAAATACAAACTACTTATGAAAAATGACCTCATCATGGAGAACTCTTTAAGCTCTTTTCGAACTCGTTAAAAAATGAAAATATTTCCAAGCAATCTTGTTGTCTTTCATGCTCGTTAAAATGAATTAAAAATAATGTATGTTGAGTGATATTTTATCATTTTTCTGGTCTCACTAGTCTTGTTATGAAAATGGAACACCCGATCCAGTTTAGTTAGGAGAGTTCTCCTAGGTATCATTTTATCCTTTTTTGGACCCCAGAGACTAATTTTATGAAAATTTTCCTTATGGATTTTTCTTTACGACCTTTTCAAACTTTCTCAATATGAAAAGGACATTGAGTTTACCTTCTTTGGACTCATTAAAATTTACATCGAAGCATCCACACATGGGACTGAACCCCTCCTTATTTAGGTTCATTAATAATATGTTGAGGGACTCAAGACCAGATTAGCTATATCGAGCATCTATTATCCTCATCCAACTCGTAAAACTAGAAAGAGGTACTAACCAATCATGGTGGATAATTTTTAAAGGATTTTTTCGTCTCATTATCTGGAAAATTTCACTACTTTGAGTCACCTTTGAAGAAGGAACATGGTCTATCCTCACATACAAAAATTGGGTTGTCCATTCTCTCTCATTGAGTCACATTCCACTCATAGATCCATGACCATTTATTATGGTATTCATCTGAGTTAATGTTGTTGAGTCAAGCCATTTGTCGTGCATACTTGTTCAAGGGAAGTTTCCCTGCATCATCCACCTGTAGTCTTTTTTTTCCTCTTTCTCCCAGCCATCCATGTGTCAGTTGTGCTCCATTATTATGATCTTTAGACCATCTATCATTATATGTTTTTTGTTGATTTATGGGGATACATCAAGGCCCTCCTTCAACGGATTTCACCCTATTGACTACAACTCATTATCCAGGATTGAAATCTAGAAACCCATCAGTACCCTAGGACTTGCAGACATAAGTGGCATGTCTCCTTGCATTTCAAAAGTGGACTCAAATTATTGGTTCATGTTGAATGAATATACAAGTGTTCGACATCAACTCCTTAATTAACACTTTGTATATTGTACTCAATATCTTGGGTTCCATCATTATCATCGGTGGATTCCCTCACATCTGTTAACAATATACATTAATGACCGATAAATAGACGGTTTCTACCATTCTCGAATTTAGCTCATTTATTCACATGTCATAGATTCATACTCTTTGTATGTAGGATGAATACCTTGGGAAAGATCACACTCTTGTTCGTTTATATTCTTTCCCAAGATGTGATGGAGAATATTCATGAGCCCTTCACATATTTCTCAATTCTTCAGTCATTTCACTAATTTGTATGATGTGACATCGACATGGATGATTTTAGGGGCTAAATTTCGCTCATGGG
The DNA here is from genome assembly GCA_010110895.2 of Picea sitchensis. Classification (NCBI taxonomy): domain Eukaryota; kingdom Viridiplantae; phylum Streptophyta; class Pinopsida; order Pinales; family Pinaceae; genus Picea; species Picea sitchensis. The sequence continues at coordinate 76,099 of SNQJ01S0087722.1, forward strand.
CTAATTTTCCATGGTTTTTCCAAAAACGAGATTCACTATTTTAAAAATGATTCGCCCAAATTCTAAAGGATAAAATTATTTTACCTTAAAAATCGCCAAATTTTATAAAAACTATATAAAATCCTTAGAAATTTGAATATTTTTACAAAAATATCACCAAACATTTATAGTTGGCATATGAAGGATTAGTAAGATTCGCCAAGGTTTCTACATTTTAAAATAAATTTCCATCGTTAAAATCATCCATGGACATCGATCCACATTTGTACTTGGTCGTGGCTATGATTTCACTTTCATCTTGCATGGATCCATCATGGTGGTTCCCTTGCAGGTTGTGTCATGCATGAATCTAGATTATAATTATGGTATCTATGTTCTTGTCTCTCTTACCAAGCATGGGTATGCCCACCTTAGGGATGTTGTTTTTTATGAAGAACTGACGATGCTCTCTTCCAAGTTTCCTTTGCCCAAATATCTACGACTTTTATTGGTAAAGTATTTCGGTCGTCAAACACCTCTTCTAATCTCATACTTTAAGGGGGATTTTTTATAGATTTATTAACCTCTTAAACATTGATCCACAATCTCCTAAAGGTCGCCTATCTAATTCAACAACTTTCACCACTTCTTCCCCACGTTTCCAACATAATTCCCACCTGGTCACTCTTTTCCTTCATTAAGTGATGCAGGAGCATCGCCATCAACATTCAATGAATCCAAGTGGACGAAAACTCAACGTCCAACACGCGCATTCAAACCGGTTTGGATTCCAAGGAGAGCGCATCACTTTAATATTTTGAAAGTATGGTAATTAAAATCCCTTTAAGATTTTGAGGTAAGAGCCATTGTATGAGCTCCAAAAAATTATAATTGATTTAATTACCTATAGGATTGTACATATTTTGAGAATTGACTCATATCTGGGTTGTAAATTCCCATTTATTGTAATAAGGTTAATACGAGAATGTTTTAATTGTTATATGAAAGAACTAAGATAGTCTGGAGGGAAGGCTCGAGAATCCCCCTCATGTATAAATGTATGTAATCTATTCCCAAAATAGGTTGTTGAAGTTATTGTGATTGTTGTTGAAGAGAATTTTAGAGAGTTGTTGTTATTTGTTGAGAGTTGTTGGAACTCTTGTAAATGTTTTTCTAAAGAAATATAATAGAGGATAATTGCTTCCAAATGTCTGAGTTTTCTTATCTCTAAGTTATTTGGGTAATGCTATGTTATCTATTTTTCTGTGTTTATTTTAATGTGTGTGTATTTCATGGTTGAATGAATGGACCTTTGATTTTCTGTAAGTTTCAATTGTTTCTCTTCTGAAATCTCGGTGCAAGGAGTGCACATTTCCCACTTAAGGACTACGAAGGAAAAACCATTACAGGTTCAGAAGATTAGTAGAGATTGTGTAACTTTACACAGAGCGAGATCAAGGAGTGAACCTATAATAATAGGAGTATAAAATATTAGTGAGGAGGCTCGTTCAAAGAGTGAATAGAACCAACACTAAGTTAAGTGATTGAAGAATCTCACAGGAGAGATAGCGCAAGAGTGCATAAATCCTATGCAAGGAGGTAAGGAGGTGAGAACAGTCTAAGTGCTAGACTATAAGTGAAGTGCAAGGTGAGTGTAAAGGTCTGATTCTTTGAGAGAAAATATTAGGAGGGAAGCACAAGGTGAGTGTAAAGGTCTAAGTCTTTGAGAGAAAATATTAGGAGGGAAGCACAAGGTGTGCTCCAGAATCTTTCTCCTTCAAGCGAAAAATATTAAGGAAGAGAAGTCATTTTGTTTTGAGGTGGACGAACGAGATATGTTTGGGAGACATCAAGATCTCTTACAATCATTGGATTTGGAGAGAAGCATGAGTGTTAAACACTTGAGTACTTTGGGCTTCGCTGCTTCAAGAGTTTTCATTTGTTTGATGGAAAGGAGGAAAAATATTGAAGGCTAAATCCCTAGAGTGAATCTACACTATATATCATAGGGAGAAGCATGAGTCGTTGGATCTCCAAGTGGTTCAATGATTCTGCACTTCAGGAAAAGTTGGTAGTTGTTTGTGCAAGGTGAAAATTCCCCAAAGTCGTGGAGCCCAAAGTTAATATGGACCATTGGTAGATAGGGGACACGTGTCCATGGATGAATGGTTATCCTAAATTTTGGTTATGTGAGGAATATGAAGTGTAGTTGCAAGAGCGTGAAAAAATCCTAAACCTCCAAAGCCCGGAGTGGATCCTGGCTATTGGCACCAAGAGCACGTGTCGACAGATCTTGAAGTTAAAAATTTGACGCTCTGGAATATTGAGGGCATGTTTTGGTTTGGTTCGAAAATCCTCAAAGGCCCAAAGGTCAGAGTCCATCTCAACTGTCCATTTGAAAAGACACGAGGACCGTTGATCGAAACCATTTGCATATTCATAGTTCGACGATTCGGGAAACAATGTGTGTTGACATATCAAAACTCTTGAAGCCCAAAGTACTGGAGTGGATCATAGTAGTTGGTTGTTGGATAAGTGTGGACTGTTGATCCGAGAGACGTCTATAAGTTCACCAATTTGGCATTTGGAAAATTTGGAAGTTGTTGTAGTTAGAACTCCCAAAGCCCGAAATTCCGAAGCGCTAGCCTAGGAATTTGCCAGTTCACTGATCATAGGTTTTGGAATGTGTTCAGGGAAAGACTCCAAATCCCAAAGCCTCAGAGTTCCTGTGTACCATAGATTCACAATGTGGATTGTATACCATTGATCCCATATCTTTTCGAACATTCACACATTCAACATTGGGAGGGATTAGAGTGTAATGTGATGAAAACCTCTGAATCCCGAAGCTCCGGAGTGCCGAATTTTCCCTCCTATCCAAAGTTTATCCCATGGTTTTAGCTCAAGGTCACGTGGAAGACTTCGCTGAAGTGATAAGACTCTCACGAAAACAAATTCATGTGCATGGAAAAGGGGAAACGCCTATGGTAAAGAATCCTAAGGATTTAATGAGGACCTAAGAGTTAATGAAACTCCTTAGTGAGAACAATCCTAGACCAGGAGATCAGATGAGCCCTTGGGATTGGTGGGGGTTTTCATCATTAAGGGTGCGACCAAAAGGGTTGGTCACACTTCTTGGCCTGCCAGGGAGTGACCAGTCACTCTATTTGTGTCTAGGGAGAGACCAAGCCTAGAAACCCCCATTTTTTCATTTGGTTTCAATGGATGAGACCTCACACTGATTTTTCGGGGTTTAACCTCAATAATTCTTCCATTATGAGCTCCAAGATCTTATCCTAATAACCATATGGAATTTTCCATAAAGATCTATAAAAACCAATTCATTCTCATGGGGAAGGGGGAGGAAAGAGCTAGTAAACTTATGTTGCTACTTTCACTACTAGATTTATGCAAGGAGATTGGAAAGAGACTATTGTATCAAATTCTCCATTTGTAAGTTGTAATGTTTTTTTAGTAATTAATAGAAGGTGTATTGGATGTTTCCTTCTATTCAATTGTCTATTTTATTACATATATTCATTTGGTTAAACTTAATAGGGCTATGTGTTATTATCTATTAGTATACCTGTCATTGATTTGTATGCATATAATTTGATCTTGTAAAGGATCTTGTTTTATTGTGTGCAGATCACTGTCTCTCAGAGTAGGAATAATCCTTGCACAAGAAACCTATGAGGAGTGTGCAGGGACAACCTTCGGAAATCAAGTATGCTTCCTCATTATAAATATTCCTAGTTACCTTTTTCATATAGATCAGACCTTAAAACTTCCATATATTACATCTTTGTCTTAGGAATAGGTGATATAGCCCTAAAATTCCATATTCATGCATACATGGCCTTGGCCCTCTTACTTGCATATTTTGCCAAAGAACTATTGAGAAGCTCTTCTTAAAAAAACATTTTTTTTAAGATCCATGTGCCCTGAACCATTACATCCCACGTACATACGCTTGCTGCACCACTATAGATTGCGTACATATGCATGTTGCACCATTACAACCCACGTATGCTTGCAAAAGTTGCAAAAAAAAAAAGTTGCAAGGAATTCGTTGAAATTCATGGGATATTGGAAGTTTCCCAATGAATCCACCTCCTATAGCCCATCATCCAACCAAATAACCATCTGTTTGGCATATAAAAGGAGGTTTTGGGGTCTCATTTCAAATCTAAGCATAAAAACAATGGAACTCTGCCCAATTTCACTTCCACTCCTTGCCCAAGATATTGCTGCCTTTTGTGAGATATTTCCTCAACATACCTTCATCAACCCCTTCTTCCTCCATTCAACCCATTCCCTTTCCATTGAGGTGATCAAAAGGTTGAGAGAAGAATTTCATTCAAGGTGAAATTGGATCATGGTAAAGAGGATCCCGAACCAGGTTTGCGGAACGGTGACCGACTCAGATTGTAAGGTATAATCTTTGTATTATGAATAAAAGAATCACATTTTCTTGTCCCAAATGATGGTGTTATGAGTATTTTTATTGATATATACTTGACACATAATATCTAACCCTAACTTATGGATAGAATAGCATGCTTGTATTTCTTTGTTTACCTATCTTTGGATGCAGGTTAGCCTTGGAAGTAGACGTGCAATTAGTAGAAATTCTAATCTTGAGGAGATCATCACCAGACATGGGATCAAAGGTATATTTACCCGATCTCTTCTCTATTTTATTTATTTACATTAGTTTTGGTATGTTTGGAGTAGAGTAGAATTGATTGAATTTTAGACGGTTATTCTCCCTATCTNCCCGCTAGCAGAACTTATGACCATACTGGGGAAGCCTCTAATGTTTTTTAGAGGATTTTGTGTTGTTTGATTGGTCTATTTTCCTATCAAGTTTATTTCAAGTTTTCTGAGTGTGATAAGCGATCCTGGTCACCTTTAGGTGCATATCAGTTGTCCCTACCCTATAAGACTTCCTGTTCTTTTATTTTTTTTGAAGAGATACAAAGGTGTATGCACCCTGTATTGGGTCAGCCCACGTACATACGCACTCCACTTAGTAAACATCCCGCGTACATACGCAGACTGTTGATGCAACAACCTACGTCTTTGTTTCAAGGAAGTTTTTGTAAAAGAGGGAGGTTTTCTCTTTCCTGATTGAAGTTCACACTTCTCAGGGATTTCTTGGATCGATATGGAGTCTTTGTTTACATCCATAGCCTAGGTATAGGTTTTAGTTTACATTCTTTTATTGATCTTCTTGTGTTTGCTCTTTCAAAAAGGTTTTAAGCAAGTTGTTGAGTTCTAGATCTTCCTTCTTGGTTTCTTGATTGAATCCCTATGATCCGTAGTGGGCTAAAGGTATTTTCTAGTGTTGTTTCAATTTTATTTTTATCCTTTTATTTTCTTTGAAGAAAGAAAAAGGTTTTCTTCAGTTTTTCTCTTTAAAGCAATTCAAAAAATATATTTTCTTTTCAGTTTGGTAAAGTAGTTAGAGTTGGTTATTTGAAAAAAGGAAAACGAGTTTGCTTTTCAAGTTCTTCTTGATTTCTTGCAACATAAGTATCTTGTACTAAAGTGAAAATAGGTTTTAGGTTTTATTTGCAATATCTTGAAAAGTTAGTTAAGCAAAGTTGAGTAACAAAGAGTTAGTTATAAAGCTTTGCTTTTTAATTTGAAGTAATTTTTCTTTCAAGTTCTTTAATTTTCTCCTCTTTTTCATCTCTTTATAACACCATTAGTTTCACCACCATACCTTGTGAGTAAATCAAGCCTTTAAAAATAATGCTTAATATAAAACATACTGGACTTTTTTGTTTGTAGGGTCAACAAACTAGTTTAGGGTTTTAGAACCTTGGATTAGGCTGGAGAGGAAACTCTTCAAGGCTGTTAAATAAAAAATTGGAGTCTGAGTTAAGGAGTGATGAAGTCCAGTGTTGTAAAGGTTATCCGGAACACCCATCTAACACAGGGGATAAACACGAGGTCACGTAAGGAAATGCAGTGAAGATAACCCCTCCAAATCCAAACTGAACATAGTGGGGAATACATATTGAGGATCTGTCTTGGGAGTAATACCGACTGCATTTTCCTATGGATCTTTGTGGACCTAGAATCCATTCGAGATCCTATGTTTCCTTCAGAACATTTTATCTCGATACCCTTGATAGTTTCAGACTTGTTATCCTGCTCATTGTGATCCGCCCGACTGTTGACTGTACCTTCTTGGTGACTGAATGCAAGATGGAAGCTTAGTTTCCCATATTATAGGGACTTACACAGGTGGCTACGGGGGTATACCATGGTACCTGGGGTAGACGTCAGATCACGCTTCATAGAGTATACTTGAAGGGTGCTTCCATGCTCAAGTTTCACTTACACCCATTAGTTTCTCTAGTGTTGATTGGCGTAACTGTCCTTCCTACTAGATAGTTGACTGCTTGATTTTTCTATAGGAAAGTATTAGTGTGTGTTTAGTGTTTAAACTCTACTTAATCCTTACTGTATCGGTTTATCATTTCACAAGGTGGAATATCAATAGCTCTGCCAGTCATAACAGCTTCAAGGCCTGTCGTCGGTCTCATTGGAGCCACCTCTGCCACCATTACGATGAAGACTTGACCAACAAGGTTCGTTTGAAATGACCAGGATGTAGGAAATTGTTCTCAAGCCCACTCCACGAGGAGACTATTCAAATTCGGAGGAAGTTATCATTTATGACCTTGAGACAGAGGCTCTTAGGCCATCCAACCCTCCGATCATTGACTTGTCGATGTCGATCATGATACAAGTTGTCCCTCTTGAGGTGACACCTTCTAAGCACTAGTTAGTTTAACAAGCAACAATGGAAGCAAATGCTTCTACTTCATCCAGGAGTCCTCATACTCCCATTATGGCTATAACCACTAGGGTCATCCTACCTCTGCTCCCACATTCGCCAGTCTGGACCATAGTGGTATTGACTCCCTATACTTCGGGAAGTGGTATGATACTATTATTGATGTCAAACATTGCTCTATTTACTCAGAGTGCGACAAGCCCTCCACTCTCATATGGGATGCCTGACTTTGATTCGAACTCAGTTCTTACCTACTACACCTTACATACCATGGGTCTAGGGGATGGNCTTTCTTGCAAGGGTCTTTCAGGGGTGATTCAATCACCTTTAATGATATCCCTTGTGATGGGGGTCATATACCTCCTCTGTCCCCGTCGCTCGGTAATGCTTTCCAACAACCAATCGGGCTGAATGTTAATTATAGCTTGTTTGGAGTAGGCAATTTAGAACCTTTTTCTTACACAACGTTGGTGGGATCTATGTCATTCTATTTGTTCAACACATTTGGGAACAACATTTTTTCTTCTGCTATTGTCTTAGCTGGGGGAAACCCTGTTTTTGGGCAACAAAACCTCGTGCAGGGTACTATTCCTTCACAAGCAGCGATGAATGGAGTTTTTTCCACTCAGGGTTTTTGGAATCCTTATCAGGGATCATTTCCCTCACAAGGGATGTCGCTCAGGAGTAACCCCTTCCATGCTCAATGGAACCCCAGGCAGGGCCCCATACCCATGCCTATCGGATCAGCTAGGGGCATCCCCTTCTAAAATCCTTGGAACACAATGGAAGGATAAATACCTGCACAAGCTATGTCATCCAATTATGGGAGTCAGTTGATGATACCCTAATAGATGCAGTTTAGGTAGGTTTTTCAAGGCCATGGTTTCTACCAGAGCCTTGGCTAAAATTCCAACTTTTCCTGGAAACTTGGTGTCAGTCAAACTCCAAAACCCTCTTTTTCTGTAAATAGTACTCAACCTAAACTATCGTTTATGGCAATGCTACATCTTCCATAATTGTTGAGATTATTAAATGACCCAATTTGTCACGACCTGCGTTGGCCTCCCATGCTGACTAAGTTGCCCTCAAATATTTTGAAATTTTAAGGCAAGTTTGGCGAGGACCCAGGTGATCACGTGAAAAATATACATCTATGGTGCACATCAAAATCACTGAGGGATGACTCTATCCAGTTGTGCATTTTTCAACGAACTCTTATAGGGGGTGCCGCAAAGTGGTACATTGATCTCGACTGCTCGAGTTATTCTTAATTCAATGACTTAGAAATAGTTTTCTTGATCCATTTCCAGTTACCTATGAGATACGCTGTCGTCACTGAATTGGTGGCCAACTTTAAGAAAACCAAGGCCAACCACATCTCAAATCATATCCAGGAATGGCGGCATCACAAGAGATTAATTAAGGTCCAAGTCAATCCTGCTTTCTTGCTGGAGTGGTTTCTGAAGTCTTTGGTGGCCTGCATCTCCAAGGATGTAGAAACTTCTAGAGTGTTTTCAGAGGAGGAGGCGATAATGAGAGCGCAACAACTTGAACTGATCTACTCTCAACCCAACATGCTCTATGATATTTGTCCATACGTAGATCGGTCTATTCTTGATAAGTCCAAGAAAAAGTTTGGACCCCATGCTGATGGTATTGTAGGCTTAGTGTAAGGAAAATCCATTGATATATTGTCAAATCAATTGCAAATATTGTCGATACAATAGACTGTGGCCAACCAGACACCGGGTTCAGCTATTCCCCCTACCCAATCGTTGGACATACATAGTGTGGAGTTGACGAACCCTAAGTCCAACCAAAAGTTTGAAGGAAATAAGAAACAACATAACAAGAAGGGTAAATGGGACAAAAAAGCTACCAACAATGTTGGCGGGTGAAAAACAGAGAAGAGGAAGTCAAAGTATCTGTGTAACCTTTGCATGGAAGACCACCCAACTCATCTGTGCCCTTGACTTGTGGAAGCTTAAAAGCTATTGGCACAAAAAAAACCTATTATGCTAACGAACCCATTTCTACATGAAAAAAATATGTCTCAAGATTCAACATCTTTGAGCATGGAAGGGGGAAGTCAGGTACCCCCCGCTACTACCAATACCAACCCAGTCCCGAATGTTTACATGATGATAGCCAAGGCTAATATAGCAACTAGGGCTTGAGATTATGGAATGTCGCAAGTTGTCAAAAATGGAAAAGAAGCAACAAACCCATTGAATCCTCTCCATATTGAGAAGACGATGGGAAAAATGATGACTCGCATCCCAAAAGGTGATTTCAAAAAGGATTCTCATAATCCAAACGTGAGGGTTACCCAAAAATACTCCTGTATGGAATATTTGGCACATACCCCTTGTGCGATGTCTTCTTTGGAAGTCCTCGAGAGTTTCTGTTCGCATATAAAATCTATGTTATCCGCCTTGGGATCGACAGAGACTTGTAACTAGGGAGCGATCATTTTTTGTCCAGCCGACTTGAAACCCTGCCTTCCTTACCTTGTTGCATTTCAGATAGCAATGGCTTACACCATGAAATATTTTACTTAGAATATCTTACATACATTGGTTGACGAAGGTGCCTCAACTTGCGTGATGTTGTTGGCATGTTGTAAGGCCATTAGCCAACCCAATTTGCCTCTGTCGCCTACATTTCTTACGGTGTTTGATGGTCTGTCATTCAGAACACATGGAACCATTCCTTCTTTCCCCATGCAATTGGGAGGAAATAGTGTTTGTGTCGAATTTGAGGTGGTTGATGTGCCTCTCGACTACAACTTCTTGTTAGGAAGGATTTGGAATTATCTAATACATGTAGTTTTTGCTACATTTTTTTGGATCTTGTGTTTTCCACATGAGGGTCAGATTGTGACCATTGACCAGTTGTCTTTCTCCCATCCTGGCCCTTCATCGGGGGCTTCCACGGTCCCAATGATTGATAATATGAAGCCCGACATTATGAACTTAGGTGTTGTATTGTGTCCATAATTGATGGGAACTTTTGACTACTCGTCGCCCATTGGTGATGTCAAGCTTATATCGAAAGTTCCTAACCATATTAGGGATGGAAATTTTCAAGTGTCATCATTTCAAATGACTTACTTTAACGATCTATGGATTATACCTTCCCCATCGGATACGATGGAAGGGACAAGGAATCTTTGCATGGACATGCCCTTGTCCATGACTGAGGTTGCATACAACGTTGTCCAGCAAACTTCGGCCAACCCCGATCTGACTGCCCCATAGGAGTTAGATCCAATCCTCAAGCCTATTTGGGCTCAAGGTTATCTTGCCACCGAATATCCTTTAGACCTGGTCTTTCCCTCTGACGAGGCAATTCTTGAGGAATTGAATGGTCCATATAGACCTTGGGATGATCTTCATAATAGATCTTAATTCCTTCCCAAGTTAAGGAGAATAGAGTAGGGAGAATTTTTTTCGACCATGAATGGAGATATCTCTTGTTCTATTAATCCTATGGATACGCACGTAGTTTATGCCAAGGGTAATATGGTGAGTATCGCTACTACGATTCCAATATATATCTCCAAAACCCATGGCATTATGACGAGTGTTTTTGTCGGAGTGGACTACTCCCCCAAAGATATTCGAACTCATACTGAGTTATTTAAGAAATTTCGTGATGTTTTTGCTTGGTCTTAAGAGGAAATTCCAGGCATTAACTGAAGAAATCTCGAGCATGAAATAACGACTTATATTGATGCAAGGCCAATCCGACTGAAGCTTCGTCTGTTGAATCCTCTAAAAGTGGCAGCAATTAAGAAATAAGTAGAAAAAATCCTCAAAGAAGGGTTTATCTATCCCGTGCAGTTGATGAAATGGGTGTAAAACCTGGTTCAGGTTAATAAGAAACAGGGTATGATTTGTGTGTGCCTGGAATTTCATGATTTGAACAAGGCATGTCCAAAAGATAATTTTACCACCACGTTCATCAATCATATTGTCGATGAATGCATTGGCTGCGAGGTATTTTCATTCATGGATGGTTTCTTAGGATACAACCAGATTCAGATCAAACTCGAAGACCAACATAAAACAAATTTATTTGTCCTTGGGGAACTTTTGTGTATCGTAAGATGCCTTTTGGCCTGAAGAACACAAGACCCACTTTTTAGTGGGCCATCTTGTTTTCTTTTCACGATCTTAGACATACAGTCGAGGCATATCTTGATGATCTAGCATCAGGCTCTCACAAGAGATCTAATCATCCTGCTCATCTTCGACTAATCTTTTAGTGATGTCACTACTATCGGATTCACTTGAATACCAACAATTGCAATTTCTATGTGACGTCAAGTCGTCTTTTAGGTTTTATTGTTTTGACAATAGGGACCATGGTTGATCGTCTCAAGGTTGAGGTGATTGTTCAATTTCCTCCCCCGTGCACGATACCCCATCTTCAGATCTTAGAGGGGAAAGTGAACTTTTTTCAACGTTTTGTCATGAATTACACCAAGACCACTAAAGGGTTTATGCATCTCTTGAAAAAGGGAGTCCCATTATGTTGGGATGAAGTTGCTCAACGCTCCTTTGAATTTTTGAAACGTGCCTTGATGTCTGTCCCTCTGCTCTGGCCTCCCGATTATAATAGATATTTCTTGTTGTATTTAGCTGCTGTAGAAATGATCGTCAGCATGGTCTTGGTTCAATAAGATGATCTTCTCTAAGAGCATGTGATATATTACCTTAGCCAAGTCTTGTTTGGGTTGGAACTCAACTATTATCACATTGAGAATATTTCTTTGGTAGCATTTCATGATGTCCAATGTTTCAGTCACTACATTTTTCTTCGCAAGACCACTTTCATTGCCATTATGAACCCTTTCCAATATGTGTTAACATGAGGGGTCATTGGCGGAAATATCAGTAGATGGATTGTAATCCTCCAGGAATTTGACTTGGATTTTGGTTCAGCGAAATCCTAAAAGTTGTTGGTCTTTGTCAAACTTATTTCAG
>SNQJ01S0087722.1:93825-124401 GCA_010110895.2 Picea sitchensis
TCATATTGTTTATGGCATGCAGTTGAGAGGAGTTTATTAGCAGAGGGACTCAGAACATACTGCGACTAGGAGTGCTAGTGCAGAAGATTTCACAGAGGCGATGAAGGAACTTCACAGCCAGGTGAAGGAGCGATTGTAGAATTCGAACCAAGAATATAAGCGGAGAGAAGATCAACACAGAAGACGACTTCAATTTGAGGTTGGTGATTTGATTCTGTCACATCTGAGAAAGGAAAGGTTTCTGAGAGGAACATATAATAAACTGAAAAATGAAGAAAATCAGACCATGTAAGGTCTTGAAGAAATTTGGGGTGAATGCATATGAGATTGAATTACCCGATGGGATTAGAATTTCTCTGATATTCAATGTCTCAGATTTGTACCCATACAAAGCTAGAGAAGAAGCAGGTAATGAACAACCAGAGGTTCAATGGACTAAACATATGCCAGTTGTAGAGAAGCCACAGATGGAAAGCATACTGGACAAAAGAGTTAGTAAGATGACCAGAAGAAAATAATATTTTGAATACTTGGTCAAGTGGAAGGGCCATCCAATTGAAGATGCCAGCTGGGAGAATGAAGAAAAAATCCAGAAGCATGGACAGACCGTGCATGAGATCATGGACAGGAGCCCATGAAAATTTTCAAGTGAGGGAGTATGATGTAGAGCATCGCCAGCAGGTAGCAAGCACACATGGATGTGGAGGACAACTGGAAAAGCACTAGCACATTTCTTGTTGAAATGTTTTGAAGTTTGAAAGTGCCATATAATTAATGGGATAGTTAATAGAGGTGTACTCACATTTATGGAGGAGCATTGTAATCAGACCTTGTGTATCCCGCTCTCGTCTAAAGTAGATAGAGGCATTTATGCATAAGTTAATGTAGGTAGACAGAATTTAATTCTAGATTAGACAGTTTTAGAGCACAAGAGGGAAACGAGATATAGACACCCTCATTGTATAGTTGTAAGATTATTATGAGCATAGAGAATAAAGAAGAGAGAAGAGAGTTGTAGTTGAAAACACCCATGTACAGAGATTTGAATTAATAGAAAGAGCTTTGATTCAAATTCACGGTGTCGTATTTGTTCTCTGTGTATGCATGTTGAATGTTATGCTCATGAATGTTTCTTTTTTGTTATACATTTGCTTTATATGTTGTGTATATGATTTCATGCTTTGTGTTTGAAGTTTGAGAGAGAGTAAGCAATGAGTTTCAATTGTTTCTCTATCTGAGCAAAAGTTCCTGCAAGGAGTGCAGTGAAGTTTTCCGCAAGGAGTGCATTGACAAGAGTTCAGAGTTTTATCTCTGAAAGATTAGGAGGGATAACAACTATTCTCATTCTTGTAGAAGTGTAAGTTGAGAATAGGAGCCATGCAAGGTGTGCACAGGCCAAGTAAAGTCTCAGAGTTTGCGAACCAGAGTGAAATTGTTGAGAGACTGCTGTCGCAGGGAGTGCACAGAGTTGAGGAGGTTCAATATTTGGAAGTATTGAAGGATTTCCGCAAGGATTGTGCACAGGAATTTTCCCAAAAGGAATTGGAGATTTTCAAGTAAGCTCATGAGGGTTAGTGCCTTCAAGTGTTGAGAGGAGACATAGAAAGTTTGTGTTACAGGCGGGTAAGTTCAGCGAAGAAGAACTTGTTCAAATTCGTAGGAATTGTCAAGAAGGAAGAGATGGACGGTCAAAATTATTTGGGAAGAATTCATGAAGTCACAAGAGCTATCAGATCTTGCAGAGAAGCAGGTATGTTACGGCGGTATTTCCTCAAGCGTAAGCTCAGAAGAAACCAGAGTTGTTGATCAAGATCAACGTGGACCATTGGATCCACTCCTAAAAGTTCATTTCAGGAATTCATGGGTCGAAGGACCAAAGCTTCGACGTTTGGATTCGCGAAATTGTGAAGTCCAAAACCTCGACAAGGCAGAAAGTTTCGTAGTGGGGGGCAGTACTTGGACACGTACCGGAGTCCAAGCATTTCGGCATTTTGGAGTTTCGTGAGCAGGAGAACTGAAGGCCTTGTAGCAAGATTCGCGAAGTCGCGAAAGGCGAGTAGCGAAGTGGCGAGTGGATCAGAGCCATCCATCATAGGAGGATAGGTGGCAAAGATTGAATGATCTCATGAACTTGGAGGTTTGTTGGGTGAGAGACAAAAACTTGGTTTCTCCAGGTAGCGAGTGGAGAAATCGCGAGGAGTGAGGATATCCGTCAGATCTGGTTCATGTTGGGACCGTTGGATCAGGAACCCCATCGCATTTTGCATCTCGGGGGTTCAGAGGTCGAGAGGAGTTACTTTTGATCGCAAAGGTCTCGAAGTGCCGAGAGCCAAGGCACGGAGGAAACACATGGTAGAAACATGAAGTGGGCCTGGGAAGTAGACCGGTGGACACACGTCACATATTGGAAGAAGTCAACACCCCATTGACTCTCGCATATCGGGAGTTCATGAAGTAAGAGCACGAGTGTTCAATATTTGAACTCACGAAGTGGTGAAAAGCGAGTGGAGGTTGTGGGAAGCCCAGCCGATGGTCACACACTAAGGATGCTGACAGAGAAGGAGCCACAACCACTTCATGATCTCGGGTACCGCGATATTGGAGGGGAAGAGTCGAGAGTCACGACTTGCGAACTCGTGAGATTACAAGTTGTGAAAAGGACCTATGGATCGATTTGAAGGTAGATTCCAGCAGGGAATCCAAAAGAGTTGATCCGGCTCGAAGGGGTTAAAGAACGATCCAGTGAGAAGATCTCGGTCTGAGGGCCGATAATTCTGTGTCAGTATGTGCAGGTTACTTCTGGCCCTCCTTAATCAAAGATTGTGTTGACGCGGTCAAGGAGTGCCACCCGTGTCATATCTTATGTCAAAATCTATGGGCACATCCTGTGTTTCCTGTCATTGTTGTTGGTCCTTTCAACAAGTGGGGGATTGATTTCACTACATGTCACCCAGCCTCAGCTAGGGGCATCATTACATCATCAAAGTAGTAGAATACTTCACAAAGTGGGTCGAAGCTATACCAACATTTAACAATGATGGTGAAACAACAAATCTTTTCATTTTTAACCAGATAATAGCAACGTTCGACATCCCGAAAGATATTGTCACTAACCATGGAAGTCACTTCTAAAAAAAATGATGACCGAGTTAACATCAAATCTTGAGTTCAGGAAAGAACATTCGTCACCATATTACCTGCAAGTGAATGGTCAGGTTGAATATGTGAATAAGTCTCTCAAGAGTATTCTTCAACGGACGATCAATTCTGCCAAGTCAAATTGGCATTTAATGTTGTACTCAACGTTGTGGTCCTACCAAATTTCTGGGAATACTGCCACCATTTTTTCACCTTTTCAACTCGTATATGGGTTGGATTCAGTCTTAGCTATTGAGTGTCAATATCCTTCTTTAAATTTGGTAGTTAAATTACTACCGGACACTTCACCCCTTGAGGAATGCCTACTATATCTCGAGCATCTCAATGAGCAGTAGTGTGATGCAGCCTCGACCAATGAGGCTCATACGGAATGAGTCAAGTGTCAGTATGATCGATCTATTTTTCCTCATATTTTCTCTGAAGGAGATGTTTTCCTTGTCTATGATCAAGACAAAGATCCCCTGAGGGTAGGCAAGTTAAAACCCATGTGGTTTAGACTGTTCATTTTGAAAGAGGTCTTGAAAAAGGGCACCTACTGTCAGGTTGATTTTGAAGGAAATGCCTTGGCAAAGCCTAGAAATGGGTTTTACCTCAAGAAGTATTACTCTTAGGTTGGTTACCTAGCTGACTTATTGTACATATGTATAGTTTCTTATACAGATTTTGTCTTTTGCTTTTTGTGGACGTGTAGTTATTTATGTCTTCTTTTTCACTATGGAAGATGTCAAGTGAATCAGAGGTGTATTTTGGGTTTGCGGATGATGCTAGCTGACACACTCAGAGGATTGCTTCTACATCTTGGGTGATTTTCACACCTGGAGGCCAGTTGCTATCTTCCAAACTTATTTTTCTAGGTGACACTACAAAAAATGTTGTTGAGTACAATGGAGTGATAGAGTTTCTTCATGACTCTTTGTCTCATGGAATTGCACACCTCCGGGTTTACCTATATGATCAGTGGGTTGTGTCCCAGTTAAATGGAGTTTACTACATTTATGATCCTACTTTGCACCAACGTTTCCTTAGGGTACGTCTCTTAGAATGTTACTTCGATTACATTACATATATCCATGATCCTAGGAGATTTAATCATATGACAGATACTCTAGCTAATCAAATATTAGATTGGCATGTGGCACACACATACACATGTACATACATTTGTAAAAAATGTGATTCATAAGACAAATAATATGTAAATATATATATATGTGTGTGTGTGTGTGTGTGTGTGTGTGTGTGTGTGTGTGTCATGAGTACATAAGTGGTAGTGAACGCCTAAAAAATAATGTTCAATATACATCAATGGGCTTATGCCCTCAAACAATACATCTAGAAACGGTTCCCTCGGAACATATAAAGTCTAGCCTATCTAAGCTCGGGCCCTATTGGCCCTGCCATAATGAAAGACGGGGTTGGATAAAGGTAGGAAATGTTGGACCCACATTTGTGGCACCCCCATTACATGAGGTTGCATGGAAGGCAGGAGATCCTCGATGTCGAACATGGGTATTGTGCGAGTGAGTGCAATGAGGTTGCACTCCACTCGTCTCAAAAATCTCTCAGCCTCTCCGACTGGAGGTCCCCCTGTGGAAGTTGGTCTGACCTCTGGTCAAGGACATCGTTGAGTCCTCATGAAGTTTGCTGGGAACACTGGTCCCACATATGTACATAGAAGATACACAAATTTCAGTACTCGATACACATATAAAAATGATATATATAAAAGCAATTAAAAATTAAATAACATTAAAAACAAGTTACCTATCTCTCCTCGCTCCTCTCTGGGAGGCATGGGCATGTCTGGATCCCTAGAAAATTTGATCCTAGCATAGGGGTAGTCCTCAATTGTTGGAATCTGTTGTGCCCACTAGTCAAAAAACTTGTCATCGAAGGCCTCTATTGTCCTCCCTCCCCTTTGTCGTGGAAAAAATGTTGACCATATGCATATCACTGGGAATAATGCCACATGACCTCGTACCGTCTCTCTGGGACCGAGACTAGGAACCCTCTTGAAGAAGAGGGAACATAATATAGTGCCAAACCCAAATTTTTTGTTGGTACATTGCTGATAATCTGTCAGTTGTCTCTTCAAGCACATAAGCATGGTCGTTCTCCAGTAAAAAATGTGTGCCTCCTGACACTGAATGGCATAGTGCATGTGTTCCCAGGAGGCCTAGTGTAGGGTCGTGGATCTAGTAATCCACCTAATTACTAACAATATCACTCAAAGAGTCAAGCTGGTGATCTTATGAATAGGAACCTGAGAACCTACCTTCTCATTGCCAGACTCACAGTACATCTGGATGTAGTCCTAGATGTTGAAAGGATCAGGGGGAAACATCCATAAATTGACCGGTTCCCCTCTCCTCGAGAGGCCATTCATTAAGTAAATGTCCTTAGTCATTGGATTCAACGATTGTCCCTCTAACATGAATGCCTCTACATCTGGGTGCCAATAGTCAACAAGGGCGTTAAGTAACTTGGGTTTTTCCCTCATAAAAGGACACTGGAAGAACTTCCATAGCCCACATCGTTCCATTGTGGTGATGTTTGCAAGGTCCTCCTTGACCAATATGTCTATGTCCTTGTGCTCCCTCTCCCTCTAGTGGACATACATCTTGTTCCATGGAAAATTGGAGGAAGTTAGCTCTTTCCTTCTAATTTTTTCCAAGCTTGCAAGGGTGTACATGGGCTATCTTGGCTACAATCGCATATGTATGCGGGAAAAGTGTTTTTTTCCTAAGTACATACATAGGTTGTCCTTGTATATCCCACGTACATGCAGGGCCGCTCTTTTTAGGAGATCATGCCCCCTAAAAAAAATAATTAAATGCATAAATGAGTAATTGAAATGAAAGGGGGATGAAATTGTACTTGCTTGGTCCAAGTAGAAGTTCGTTTCATCCAATGAAACTTCTGGGGTTAGCTTCTTTAGCAAAGGGGTTTCTTCTCCTTTTGGTCAATTTTCAAATTGGAATGGTGAAAATGAGTTGTCAGCTTCTATTTATATATCGTTTTGGCCTTTTTTCGAATTTTTGACCCCTTTGACTTTTTTCCTAGCTTGGTGATCACTTGATTCCGATTATGAGTTTCTTATTGGATGTTCCAATAATTTTTTTCCTTTTGGTTTGGTAAAATTTTTGGAGATGGGCCACTTTTTGGTATCCTTTGTTAAAAGTCATTCTTTCCAAATTTTTGTATATATTTTAGGATTTCATCTCCACTTTTTGCATATTGTTGTCTTTTTCTCTTTTCCATAGGATCGACCCCACCGAGGTGCGGTAGAGAACCTTGATTGCTACTCTAGAAGTGTCGTAATTAGGTGGTAGAGCCTACCTTTACATGGATTCCCTAGGTAAATCCTTGTTGTATTTTGGAATCCATGTTGTTAGTAATGACTATAGGCTCAGGAGTCCTTGTTAGTCCTGTAATTATTATGATATTAAGCCTCATTCTTTTGATGCATCATCATTCTTGGCCTTACCCTCGGGACTCCCAAATGAGCACTCTGTGTTGTCTTTCAAGCTCGCTTTATAATCCGAAAGCAACATATGATGAGACTGTATTTATGCTTTTCGATCTTGTCTGGATTAACTGAGGAAATTACCCCCCCTGGAGTCTTCTTTAATCCCTTTTCAGACTCTCTAAACATGAAAATATTTCCAAGATATCTTGGTTCCCTTCATGCTCGCCAAAATCAAGTTTGGAGGCATGTCTGTTCGGTGGTAGTTTACCCCTTTTTTCGTCTAGGTGGTCAATTTAACAAATAAAGGTATGCTCTAGGAACTTTAGTTTGCTAGAAGAGTATTCTCACGTGTAATTTTAACCCCTTTTTGGGCCCGAGGGACTAAATCTTCTAAAAAGGAACCCCCTCGAAGTCCATAGTTAAGCTCTTTTCAGACTCCCTAAAATAGAAAATATCGTCAAATGGCCTTGTTCCTTCACACTCGTTAAATTGGTCCAGAAGAACATCTACTGGCATGAGTTTAACCCTTTTTCCATCTTGTAGATTATAGCATAAAAAGGTATTTATTGGCACAGGGGCAGACCCAGGGTTCGACGCTTCAACAATGCACCAACAAAACCAAACTACCAACCCTTTTAGCAACACCTATGAAGCATATGAAGTCTCACACGAGGTAGAGGCATGGGGGGTTGCAGGACTCAAGTGTCTACAACCTAGCTGTGACACAGATCTGTGATTACATACTTCAACGGAGCACTTAGAAAATAGTATGCCTTAATTTATGATTCTTATTCACATTGTAGATTAACCCTAATTGTAGATCAACACAGTAGTAATCACTATTAAACACGTCTAAGCATTCATCACATAACATCATAGAAAATCTAGAATGTATTCATATATCAAGCACTAAGCATCAATGGATCTACCTATCATACATACAGAATAGTGTACTAAGAAAATATAAAGATAACCATCAAGAACACATAGAAAAAAGAACAATAACACAAGATATACGTGGTTCAACCCAGTGTGGGGCTACGTCCACCAACTCTTATTCTTCTTCTTTATTAGCTTCTTCCAATCTTCTTACATGCACCAAGCCACAGATCCAACTCCACAAAGGACAAGATATCTGCGCGCACCTCACCAGATCCTCCCTTCCCGAATTAGATCAAGGCACAAAGCCTTGCACCATCTGTGCACAAAGAACTTAAAAAACACTTGCACTTATCTCTACAAGTCTTAACTCATTCATGCACAAATCCAACTAGCCAAGAACTAAGTCAATCAATGGCTAGTAACCCACTAACACTTTAACTTACATCACCTTGCTACTTATTTATACATTACAAAAAGGGACCTGAGCATGGGTAATCCCATGGGACGACATCCCATACCTGTTACATAAACCCTAAAAGTCTAAAAATCCCGCAAAATGGGAAAGATCCCATGCTCTCCTCTTCGCCCAGGCGCTCCGTCTTCGACCAGCCTGTCGAAGTCCCAAAAATGGTCAAACATGACCATTGTTTCCTCAAAACTTGGTCAAGGGATAGCAGGCCCCTAACACTCACCTATGAAGGCCTCGATCTTAGCTCGAGCTTCCTCGACTTGTTGCTTCACCAGAGCCTCCTGCTCGATGAACTCCTGAAGTACTTGCTCAGTGACATGCCCTTCCAGGAGTTGTTCTATTGTTGTTACAACCTATTCCAGTTGTGCACCTTGTCCCTCGATCTCTTCAAAAATTGTGCAGGCTTCATCCTCCACTGGCTGGAGTCCCTGTGTCACCTCCATAACTCGGCTATGGATGGCAGTGAACTCCTGCTGAACTGCGTGCTTCTCCTGTGACCTTTTCATCTTCTCAATGGTCATAAGATTCTTCAGTTGTGCTTGCAAAGTCGATGCCTGTTGCTTTTCCTCTTGGAGTTGTGCCTCTAATATCCTCACATATAAGTATTATGCAAGTATCTCATAGGTCTGCGCACTCCAGTCACTAAGTTTCTTGCATTCTGAGGCCAACGCCCTGATTCGTTCTACTGCACTCCTGGTAATGTCTTCCCTTTGATCTCACACTTCTTATGGAGTGATCGACACTGCTTGAAGCTCTAGCTTTGATACTCTTTTTTGGAGCTGTTGAATAGCCTTAGCGAGATTCCCCACTTGGCTCTCAGCTATCTCTTCTTCCATCTGTTCCAAGCCTGACACAAAGATAAGTGCTCTAGTCACTGCCTCTTTGACCACAGTATGCTCTGCAAGTAGTTGGTCGTTCTCTTTCTGGATTTTCTTCTTGCCTTCTTTGAACTTCACCCGAAGGTCATCTGTCTCTTACTACACAACTCAAAGTTTCTCTAAGGCCTCCTCCTCTTCTTTCCCCAAGGCCTCTGTGGCTTTCTCCTTTTACTCATGGGCTCGACGAAGTCGAGTCTCTGTGGCATCTTCTAATTTATGTAGTTGGGTGGGCTCAACTCCCAATTCTACATTCTCTGTTCAAGATGGCACAGTGGACACTGCGCGGCTCAACTGAATAGCTTGTTGGATGAATTTCAGTTCTTTCTCAATCCTTTCATACAATGTTTCTTCTTTGGATTCATGTCACTTCAATATGTCATCCGAATAATCTTCTACAACTGCGATGATGAGATCAACATCATCCATGGTGAGGACATTCTATGACTGAGGCTTATTGGCTCAGGACTTCTTCTGCGCTGAGGGTTTCTGCAGAGAACCATTCCTTTTCTTGGATGTATCAGCCTCTGTAAGGGGATCTTTTGGTGGTGTTACTTTTCCCTCTTCTTGTTTGTCTTATTCCCCTTCCTCCTCTTTGTTTAATTTATCACCTCCTCTTCCTGCAGGTGAGTCAGATGTAGTTTCCTCCGATGCACTATTATTTTCCTCACTGTCTATATCCTACACTTCCTCCTTTTTCTTATTTCTCTTTGTGCTTCTTGGTCCGTCATACTCGGTCTGGGTGACCAAAGGGATTCCGATGATGTCGGGGTCAGAAATATCTGTCTGCTTGACTGGTATAAGGAATTCGGTGGGTCATTCCTTGGTTATCTCCTCCATGTCTTCATCAGTTAATTTGTAATAGGATTGCATCTCCTCTTTTCTTTCGTCCCTCCACGCAGTGACGCAAATGAAGTGTTGGTATACACGGAACTTTGCTAGCAGATTGTAGGTATGCAAGGTGTTCAGGGTAATTCGGGGGAATTATCCAATGGTGCACTTGAGATGTAAGTAATAAGTGTGGAACACCACATTTGGTTTCCATTGCTTCGCCATGTCACTTGTATACCATAATATGGTGAACCTCGCGGCTAGTGGTTTTGATGGCTCAACTTCAGGGAATGTCACTCCCTCCAACATTTCCCAAGCAACAGATGTTATAAATATCAACAACCAACTAAAGTGGAAGTTGTATCCTTGGTCCTGTGCTTCATGACAGCCCTTCTCCAACTCATTGACGAGGTAGCTCACCCAGTTCATATGCATCCCTTCAATGCACTTCCTTGCAAGGTTGACTACGAATCCTGTTACTTGCGTAGGGTGGTTCTTTCTAACGCACTTTCCTACTATCAGCTAATAATCTAGGTGCACTGCACCATCCTGGATGGAGGTTACCTTGTAGCCTTGATTCCATTTCTCCACATCGCCATACACCTCCTTGATGCGCTGCGCTAAGGAGTGATCTAACGTCTTCCCTTGGTAGAATTTATGAGGGTCTAGTCCTTGCATGCTTAGTCTGGTGATCAGGTGGATCAACGCCAGATCCATAGTGATGTGCCTATCCAACCAAATATACCCACCATGGTAGCACGACAGGAGGATTTTAACGCACACATTAAAATATTGATGTCTATCGAAGTGCGGGATCTTCATGATGTTCAATATCGTCGATATTGAAATCTCCTTGATCCACATCTGGGGAAATATATTAGGCTTCTTCCCAGTCATCTTTGTTAGGTAGAGATGCGGTGCGAGCATTGCATAATTATTTATGTCATCGAGGTTGAAACCACTTATCTTTAGAGATGGAATCAATCCCAACTGCAGTCCTACTGTGTGTATCCCCTTCAGGAGGTATGCAGTGATCAGTGTGTACTCAAAATCATGTGGGACACTATCATGACTAACCATGCTAGCAAAGGGAGAGATGTAGTCGGGCAAGACCGATGAGATCTGCTTTGCATTCTCCAGATCGTCATGGTGCTTTCTTCTCTTCTCTGTCGCAGTTCAGGATGGCACATATCAACATCCAATAGAGGGGGATTCTTGCAATTCGCCTGCCAATGATGCATGTATACTTGCAGACATAAATTTCTTAGCCATAAGGTTGATCAAGATCTCTTCTACGGATTTCTCTACTGCGCTAAGGTCGCCCGACATGCACACTCGTAGTCAAATAATTCGGGTAGGCGAACAGATAATCAATGTGGTCAAGTCAATGGTGAGGTCTAGAAAGCACAACGTGGTGTGTGATCACTTCTCTATTAGCTCGAATATCTCAGTTTGAAAAAGTGGTCCTAGTGTGGCATTCAACAGAATAAATAGAAAACCGTCGTAATGGATTCCTCAAACAGGAAGGAATACCTCAATCCATCCATTATGGCGTGGTCTCAACGGTCCAATGGTGAATTTTCTAGAAATAATTGCGTTTCTAACCGTTCCAGAGTGTCATTCTAACGGTCGATATGCCTCCAATGGTCATATAGCTTCATGGTGGCGAAGCGCCAATCTAAGATATTCTGCTATTCTGACGAGGTTCAAGTTCTGCAAGCCTACCTTCTGCGAAGTCATCCCTGGAACTTCCTGCAATTTTTCTAACTTTGTTTTCTTCTTACTGAGATTTTTTTCCTTCTTTCCTATGATCTGAGTCTTTGGATTCCTCTTTCCATTATTATTCTTATTTTATCTTAGCATAGTAACTTCACATTGTCGAGGGTCTTCCAAAGGGTTCAAATGTAATACCTCTTCTCTTGCTACTTTTGGAGTAGGTGCTCTTCTCTCCTACATGGATAGGGTTTTCAATCCTTCCTGCGTTCTTGCAGCTTCGACAACTAATTCTCTGGCCCTTAGTTGCTTCGAATTGTCCTCTTTTTATTCTATTAAGCACGCTATTCTCCTAGCCATGAAGTCCCTTAATTATTTCTTTTTTTGTTCTTTGGCTGCCTCTTCTTCTTTTCTTCGGATCTGATCTTTCTCAATCCAGGGATTTCCTAACAAAAGTGCAAAAGGGGCTTTGTTCTCAACAAACTTAGTGACTTCAAATTCTTCTTCGGTCGATGTCCCATGAGATATCATAGGTATGTTAGTAACTTTTCCACACAGGGTTATCATATTTCCTTTAAACAATCCTATCCTTCCCAATGAAGGAATCATAGTTGGCTTTCCCAAAATTTCCCAACTACTTTCTGGCATAAGATTCACATGTGTTTCCTCATCTAATATACAGTCTATGTCGAAGTCTCCTATTCTTGTTTCTATGCACTACTTTTATTTTAATATCTTTGGTAGACTGATGTTTCTATGATCGTTCAGGGTATCTTTCAGTTGTAATAACATAGATTTTGATTTGTTATGGTTTTCTAACATATCCCTAGTTTCTTGACCTTCGTCATGGTTTTCTTGTCTCATGTTCATCTTTTCAACTTAAGAAATCATTCTAGGGAAATCCAAAACCTCATGATCAATGAATTTACAACAAAGACAAGTAGGACCTACACCAAGGAATTCCTTAGCAAGATGTCCCAGTCTTCTGCAGTTATAACATAGTGTCAATCCTCTCTTTCTTTTAAGCGATCCCCAACCTTTCCTGTACTACACACTAGGATCAGAGTGATGGACCTGGAAAAAATTCTTTCTAGGGTCCTGCATCCACTTGTTAGTCCAAATATTCTTTCTATGCATAGGAATAACATATCTTTCATTATCTCTATGAAATTTATTCAGATCAAATCTTCTTTCTTCTAGTTGTTCCCTAGTTTTCAGACTAGGAAAAAATCTCTCAGACATACCTAAATTCATACTTTCGAAGAATATTTTTCCACTTATCTTACCTTTACCAGAGCACAAATATTTTAATATCTTACCTATTTTCTTCAGATCGGGCTTCTCTTTTAGCACACAGATTCATAGGTCAGGTAGAATACTGTGCACTACAACAACAGATCTACTCACATAGATTTTTCTTTTCTTCAGTTCCCAGCAATCACAGTTTCAGGTCCCGACAATAGAACCATTTGTTGGCATAGGGGCAGACCCAGGGTTCAATGTTTCAAAAGTGCACCAAAAAAACCCTAAGTACCGACCCTTTTGGCAACACCTGCGAAGCAGATGAAGTCTCGTTCGAGGTAGAGAGAGGTGGGATTGCAGGAATCAAGTGTCTACAACCTAGCTGGGACATAGATCTGTGATTACATAGTTCAACAGAGCAATTAGCCAATAGGATGCCTTGAGTTGTGATTCTTCTTCACATCGCAGATTAACCCTAATTGTAGATCAACACAGTAGTAATTAATATTAAACACATCTAAGAATTCAACACATAACATGAAAGTAGATCTAGCATTTATTCATATATCAATCACTAAGCATCAATGTATCTACCTATCATACATCTTGAATAGTGCACTAAGAAAATATAAACATAACCATCATGAACACATAGCACAAAGCACAATAACACAGGATATATGTGGCTCACCCAAGTGTGGGGCTACATCCACCAACTCTTCTTCTTCTTTATTAGCTTATTCCAATCTTCTTACATGCACCAAGCCACAGATCCAACTCTGCAAAGGATAGGAGATTTGCACGCACCTTGCGAGATCCTCCTTTCCCGAATTATATCAAGGCACCAATCCTTACACCTTCTACACACAAAGAAATTACAAAACACTTGCACTTAGCTCTTCAAGTCTTAACTCATTCGTGCACAAAGCCAACTAGCCAAGAACTAAGTTGATCAATGGCTAGTAACCCACTAACACTTTCACTTACATCACCTAGATACTTATTTATACATTACCAAAAGGGGCCTAAGCATGGGTAAACCCATGGGCCGACATCCCATACCTGTTACTTAAACCCTAAAAGCCCAAAAATCTCACAAAATGGGTGAGATCCTGCGATCTCCGCTTTGCCTGGGCGCACCATCTTCGACCAGCCTGTCAAAGTCCTAAAAATGGTCAAACATGGCCAGTGTTTCCTCAAAACCTGGTCAAGGGCCAACAATATTCCTCAAGAGATTCGTCTCATCGGGAGAGTTCTCCTCAATAACTTTTATAAATTTTCAGGATAAGGAGACTAAACTCAGAAAAATGTTTTGAGTCCATAATTAAGCTCTTTTCAAACTCCTTAAAATTGAAAAGATTGTCTAGTGATCTTGTCTTTGTCACACTCATTAAAATGGTTTCGAATAAACATCTTTTTGGTGCAAGTTTAACCCTTTCTCTAACATACTAGACTATCTTCGAAAAAGGTACTCCCTGGAGTCTTCTTTTACGTTTTTTTTCAGACTCTCTAAACGTGAAAAAACTACCGAGTTTACCTTCTCTGGGCTCATTAAAAATACATTGAAGGGGTTTCACTATGTCTTTCTTAATCACATTTTCATCTCTGCATCTTTGGCCTAATGTTAGCTCCATGTTGATCTCAACTGAACCTTTGAAGCATGCTTGATACGCAAGCCTTGTAGCACTTCTTTCCTCTGCGACCTGACTGGCCCATGGAGGAATTTTCCCCGAGTGCCCTCTCCCTGCACATGTCTCCTTAATCTGAGAATTAGTGTGTTCCTTGGACTAGGAAATAGTATGCTTTCTTGCGACACTCATTCCTCCTTTGTAACGTAGAATTATTTTATTCTTTTTCAAGCCCTTAAAAAATTGTAAAAGATAAAAAAATCAAATATTCCAAAAAAGAGAGGATGCGAAATATGTATTATTTTTTTTAAAGAACAAAGAGTCGCCCTTAGACAAAGCACATCCTTTCATTTGTTCATCAATAATTGGGATCTATTATGACCTTAGGAATCTGTTCTCACTATATAGAGTTGTTTCCTCCTCTGTTTGGTTACTCTTCCAAACACATGGAGAGTTTGTGTTTCCTCCTACATCGTGAACTTACGTCAATTTCATGCTTCCTGAGTCTGATCATCTTTCACTCTTTTTTCCAGGGGAATTTTCACCCAAGTTGAGTCAGCCTTTCTGCATTTTGTCTCTAGACCTCATGAGTCGACTATCCCAAGAGTCCAGTCAAGTCCTGACTAAAAATCGATGAATTTCTCTACCTGATCATCGAGATCCTCCTGTCTTTTCTCGACGAGCCTTCGAATACTTCAGGGTAGTGATTTATACACTCCCATTGTACTCCTACTTGATTTTTGAATATCTTGAAGTTGTTGCTCGAGTTATGAAGACCTCATCTCCAGCCATAGGCGTCACTAACTTCTTGAAGATGGATACTATATTTGTATATCTTCAACTGATTTTGAGATGTAGATCCATTGTGTATTTCTTGAGGATACACTTTATATAGTTATGTGACATGTATTTGCAGTGTAATTGATTGGAATCAATGATTTAATTCATCCTGAGCATGGGTATGCCCACCTCAGAGAGACAATTGTTGTTTTGAAGATGGCACCTCCCGAACTTTGGTCCTGGGCTCACTCGATTTCGTACATTGGTGAAGATATTGTAATGTATTTCAGCCATAAATTTCTCTTCTCACCTCACACATTATGGGGAATATTTTATATCTCTAAAATGCCATATTCATGCATACATGGCCTTGGCTCTCTTTCATATTTTTCCAAATAACTACTAAGAAGCTCTTCTTAAAAAACCATTTTTTTGAAGAAGTACACACCCTGCACCATTACAGCATGCGTACATATGCTTGATGCACCACTAAAACTCACGTACATATGCATGTTGCACCATTACAACTCGCGTATACTTGAAAAAGTTGAAAAAAATAAAATGTTGCAAGGAATTCATTGAAATTCATGGGATATTGGAAGTTTCTCAACTAATCCACCTGCTATATCCCGTCACCCAACTGAATAACCATCCTTTTGGCATATAAAAGGAGGTTTTGGGGTTTCATTTCCAATCTAAGCATAATAACAATGAAACTCTTCCCAATTTCACTTCCCCTCCTTGCCCAATATATTGTTTCCTTTTGTGAGATATTTCCTCGGCATACCCTCATCAACCCCTTCTTCCTCCATTAATCCCATTCCCTTTCCATTGATGTAATCATAAGGTTGAGAGAAGAATTTCATTCAAGGTGCACTTGTAACATGGTAAAGAGGAGCCCGGACCAGGTTTGCGGAACGGTGGCTGACTCAAATTGTAAGGTATAATCTTTGTATTATGAATAAAAGAATCACATTTTCCTGTACCAAATGATGGTGTTCTGAGTATTTTTATTGATTTATACTTGAAACTTAATATATAACCCTAACTTATGGATAGAATAGCATGCTTGTATTTCTTTGTTTGCCTATCTTTGGATGCAAGTTAGCTTTGGGAGGAGACGTGCAGTTAGTAGAAATTTTAAGCTTAAGGAGATCATCACCAGACGTGGGATCAAAGGTATAGTTACCTGATATACTCTCTGTTTGCTTTCTCTACATTAGTTTTGGTATGTTTGGGGTAGATTAGAATTGATTGAATTTTAGATGGTTATTCTCTCTGTCTACATCTTGAACCCTGATGTAGTTAAAGGGGGGGGGGTTCCTACTAGAAATAGGAAGAACCTAAGGGAGCTCAACTCCTGCAGGGCTCAAAATCCCTACAACAAGGACCCTATATGATTCACCAAAAAATAGGTCTTGAAAATTTTAGACTTAAAACATTAGAGGGAGATGAGGAGGAGATCCCTGTCAATGGCCAAATGCTTAAAAGATACTTCTCTTGATCACCTATGGTGATATAGCTTTATACATAGTATATGTTTTTTTGTCCTTTCCCTTTTTATGTTATGTGCACTCCAATAAACATTCCTTTTTCTCCCAGTCTTCCTTTTTCCATGCCTTAATTTCAATTTTCCTTTTTCCACTTTTCATTTTAGAATAACTTATTGCTCACTGCACCAGACCAACCTTCCACAACAGAAACTAAATACTATTAGAACCGTGTAAATTCCTTTCCATATTGAAATGATTGAGTCACCTTAGGGTCAACATTTATCTTGATGAGTGATGATGGTACAGAAAAGAGGAAATTTTTCACCTGTGCCAAGAGAAAGCTTCTAACCTGTAAATTTCATTCATTTTGATGGTTTCTATCCTTTATCTCTAATCATGTGGCCACTCTCATGTCATTCTTGTGTTCCATTCAAGTTTTTGGAAATGTCCTTAATTCAATGTCTTCTATATAATTCCAGTGATACTTCCCTTGATACTATTAATTCTAAATGCATTTGTGATTCATGTCTTTGGACCCATGAGAATGAACTATCGACTAACACTATGATATCAAAGTAACTCCCGTATTACCCCACTTCCTATCCACCTTCACCTATGTTGCAAAAGAAATATATAAATTATATATATAAGGTGAATGCAGAAAACTTAATCATAAGGAAGTTAAAAATGCTACTAAAAGTGTGGGAAGTACAAGTAAACCCATCAGGGCTATGGCTTCTCACTGGAAGTAGGGCCATGCTTGTATTATACCAAGGAATATTCATCAGGGCTATGGATGCTCATTGGCAATGAAGCAATGCCATGAAAGAGAGATGAAGAAAACACTTCAGTCTATAATGGTCGATAAGCATTCCTCTATGGTGTTAGTCCCAATATTTCACTATGCATGTATGAAATAAACACCCATCAATGATCACCAAAATTATGTGGAAGATCATTGCTAACATGATTTTCTTTCATATTGTCCTCAGGTTTATTGGCGTGGGGTTCTCAATATATATATTGTATGAACTATCTAAAGCTAAAAATCTCATTAGTCTGGTTGAAGTCACTTTATTTTGAGCTCATAGATAACTGGTTCTTCCAAATAAGTCTCCATTTGTTGTGTCTCACCTCCCACAACAACCCATTTCAGTTTTTNCTATATTCTAATTTTTTTTACAAAGCATACATTTCTACTCCACTAAGAAGGTATGAGCATGGATAATATTTTTTTATCACTTATACAATCTATGAATTCTTCATGAATAGGAGCCCATACGATGTAGTCATAAATAGTTCCCCTAACCCCACATCATTCAACCCTTTTTCCCAAGGTTTATCGTTCCTCCCTCTTACAGTAAGAACTTGATCCATGTTTTACTTAACCGGCATGATATACATCACTCTCACCCTTTTAACCTAACTATTGATGGATTCATAACAAATCTTACACTATCCTACATTATGACATAAACCTTTTTGATGTTCTAATCGAAAAGGGGTCTATCAGAATCGTCCTCATTGGATTATTTATCTCCACACATCACTCAGGACTCCACTCCGATAACTCTGACACACAAATTTTATTTCTTAGGTGGCATCACATAAATAGACATAATCAAATCCACCATGTACTCCATGCCACCAAATCTATATAACATGTTTGATCATGACTTCACTAGGTGGTATCTTAATATTGGCCCTTTTCCCATGTTTATGTCTCTCAAATGACTTATCCTTTTATTTCCTTCGAGACCCTTCACTGACCAAGGTATCAAAGGAATATTCCTTCGATACCATCTTCGTCGAGATCCAAATAGTCCCTCATAATTTTGAACTCCGAAACATGAACTCTGACAGCTTCTTTCCAACCTTTTCTGAATTCATTTTTGGCACATATTTATGGATAAGGGAATATTACTTCGATGCCCTATATTCAGAATTTAATTTAAACCTTACCTCAATGAACTATGATTCCATAGCTCCGATGTGTCCCACCTTCCCCACAATACTACATATGTGCTAGGTTGGCACACTTCTATATATAAAAGGGGAATATGTTTTCGATACCCCTCCCGTCGTAGATAAAACTGATCATCAATTTTTCCCACTTTGATCCTACAACTCTGATGGTTATATTTTTTAATTCAAGCCCCCCGTAAACTCCTAGACACGATCCTAGGAAACCTACTCTCTTAAGTAGCATTAATGGAAGATATTGAGGTCGGATTTAATAACAACATTTGTAGACAAATGAGTTATGCCACATTTACGACAATTTTAATACATTTTAATGGCTATAAACCCTTATCTTAGGATTGATCTTCCTCCAAACGATTGTAAACATGATTATTTTTTTAATTCTCTAAGTACTACCATGTAGCCATTCTCTTGGCTCGATTACAGGTACTACATTTTACTATTTAATAACTAGTGTTTTCATGTTTTCCATGCTATCTTATCATAGGTTAATTCACTTGTTAATCTGATGATGCATGATTAATCAACCTTCTATCATGGTGAGATAGAATCCTAGAAGACCAAAGGGCTCTGTTTATTTCCATTCAACTTGTGTTCCCAAGACATCGTCTCACCTGACTTAGGCCTCGATGACAGACACTACCCCCCACATTGGTGAAGGCCACAGTCCTGCATATGAGGATATCTACATAATTTTTAATTCAGGTGATTTTCCTACAGATGACGAGAACATGGAAATATATCGAAACATCGAAAAAAGTGGCATCCATATGGTTTCTTCCCAAACAACTCTTTTTCCCTACAATGAGACCACATAATGGTTCTTCAAGAAATTCGATGCAAACACCGCAACTATCATGGGAAAACCATGGAAGAATGTGGCATCGCTAAGGCCTAAAGATATCGGTTTGAGATACCATCTTCCCACTCCAACCTATGCATTCAATGAGCCATTATTGAAAGGATTCACCCAAGGAAACAAAGGACTAGTAAAGCTAATGAAACATTGGTGGGTCGATGAGGATGAGACCCTCAAACAAGGATAAAAGTTGGCTCCCAAAAACAGGCTCAAGGCACCATATAAATTGTTAGTATCCATGCTATGCAAGATTTATGGCGAAGAGAAAAAAACACACTTCCAAACCGATTGGATGCCAATAGACCACACCATCATTAAAACATGACAAGTGTTCAACTCAGAAGATATCTTGGCCTTCAACATCTTTCTCCATATGAAGAGCATCCCAGGTATGAAAAAACCTTGTTTTTACATGTCATCCTATCTAATTGATGTTATCTATTACTTCGTGCAATTTCCTGACCTTGAGTGGAACTGGGACCAAAACCAACCCCCTATTCATGTGTACTTATATGATTTATTTAGAATTAATTACAAGGGATTTTTTATGACATTTGTAATCTTTTCCTCACCCCTCGACACATTATTCTTTTTGGTTTTCCAAGACATGGTATTTACTTTGAAGATAGGAATGGGATGAAGGGGATAACTAACTTGTTCCTATGTAAATACTATTCATATATTAGGTTGTATGGAACCACCATATCCCCACACCTTTTACCCTACTTTGTCTTAGACCGTCTACTGATGAGACATATTGATTACCAAACCATGGTGTTAGGGGTCACCTCACTGCTCCTAATTAGCAGCAAAAATCTGTGGCATGCTTTCCCAATCCACATAGGGATTTATAACATTTAAAATTTCCCTCTTGCACAAAATAAGGTAGAAACCCTACAAGAGCTACACATATTCCTAGGAGATCCTAAAGAAATGACCCACATGAGCTTGCAATCATCCATGTCAGATATGTTGGTCTCACCTACTCTGACATTCATGTAGTTGATTTTGAAGAAGACAATTTTAAAGGAATAATATGGTATGAATAATCCCTACAAAAGTTACCCAATGATGCTTCCAGATAGGAGCTTGAATGTGAATAACAGGAAATGAAGAGAGTGACAATTGACCAGTTCCAGATATTCCTCCAATAGGAACAAGTTGACAGGAACGTTAAATAAGAAGAAAAAACTAGAAAAGAGGAAACGTTGGAACATAAGAGACTCCAAGTTGAGGAGGAATATCAAATAAGGAAATCTGAGGAGGAAAGAATAAGAAAATAAAATGAACATAAGGAATAATAGGCTGCACATCAAATTAATAAATTTGAAGAATCGAAGGCAAATAAATTGGATGATGAGGTAGAGGCCAAGAGATTGGCCGATGAAACCAAAGCTAAATGAGAAACTGAAGAAGTTCATGCTAAGAGAAAGGAAGATGAGTTTTTGAAATAACATCAATTGGAGGAATTGAGTTAGACCCCAAACACTCCATCAACACCCAATTTGGGTATTGGGAACATGCCACCTCAACACTACACTCCTCTTAATGTTATTCCAAGGGACTCTTCTTTTTCTTCTCAATCCTTGAATTTTGAGGGCACTATTGTGGCCATTGGATACTACTATTATGATAATAAAATGGGGATTATTTAGAAGTGATCGATCAAAAGGAAAGGAGGAGAAGACACTAGATCCAATTCATTTGTAGGGGGAATGTTAGAATGTAAGGAAGGGCCCAATCATGAAGAGAATGTTGTTCAGGAAACCTATGCACTCCAAACTTTTGCAGGACTAAAATCCTTGTCCATCCTTGAAGTAGTTGATTCCATAAACAATACCAAAACCATGGTGACAGAGTTGGATGAAGAATTAGGAGATGTGAAATACAAACGTACTTCAGAGTTCAAGAACGTTAAAAAGGTAGCTGGCACTCTTAATACAAAAAAATTGAATCGAGCCCTACAAGCACAGAGAGATTAGATGAATGCAGATATCAAAATAATGATCAAGACTCAATGAGACACACATAATAGAGAATTGGAAGTAGAAAGACATAATCTCAAAACAACCATTGAGGAAAACAATATATCTACACTTATTGTGGATACTATCAAAACCCATGAAGTAGATCTAAACGAGAGATCTGCAACTAAGAAGAAAGAATTCCTCAATATGCTCGGTAACATACAAACTGGTCGATAAGAACAACTCAAGATATAAGATAAACTGGTACATATTCAAGGAAAATTATCAGGGAGCCAATGAGGCTTTAGAGAAGATGCTTGATTGGCAAGATATGTGTGAGACTCCCCCCACTACACTGCCATTATAATCCAATAGAGAAATACTTTGATATCAGATATTCTTTGAAACTTGTAAACCCATTCTCAAGGATGTATAGGTCACCCAAAAGGAAGAAATTGACGTATGCATAAGGCTATTGAATATATTGAGCAATCTCATGGAAGAAATCAGGATGCAACCAATGCTCCCTGTTTATGAAGCAACACTTGCCACAAAAAAAAATGGATGAGGTAGAAGAACACAAATAAATCAACCAAGTAACCATACAAAGTTTAAATCATATTGAAAGAGAATCTTTGGAGGAGCACCTCTTAAGACCTACCCAGCTTACCAGTAAAATCCAACACTTTGTTAAAAAACCAACAAAGGAGTTACATCAAGAAGTGTCCACTAAATTTTGTAGTGGAGAGTTAATCATGGATAAATTGCAATCAAGAAATCATGAGGACATAATGAAAGATTATTCCCTATGGAAGGAATATCAATATCAGATGTAGGGGTAGAGAAACTCATGATAATTAAATTCCATAATTGTACCAAATGTCTCCTTTATCTACTATCGTTATCTTGTTTTCCAATTTGGAGCATGAAGAGTCATTTTGTAAAACGGACCTGGGTTCATAATTGAAATATTATCATGTAAACAATGAATCATCATTATAAAAGGGAGGATTTTCCATAAGAGATGGGCTTTTGGTTTAATGATATAGCAAGACAATATTTTTACTGCATGTGAACTTGAACCTAAAGACATTTTTTGAAGATTCTGGTGTTAATGTATATGAATGTGACTATTCAATTTATGCATGTTTATTCCTATAGTATGTGAATGTTGGTTTATGAACTACTTTTGAATTAATTTTATCAAGTTTACATTTACCCCGATTTTCAAATTGAGCACAACTACAATGTGATGAAGTTAATTAATCCATTACTTGATTCTAACTGGTTATGTTGTTAAACATTCATGTTACTTATATTATAAATTTGTTTTTCACAATTAATATAAATATTTCACTATATTCTTCCTTTTCAGTTTTCTCCTTATCAGGATAGGGTAGTATATAATAGAATATAAACTGCATCTTAGAACTGTAATCATTCATCTTAACTTAGAATTAGTTAGTTATGATTTTCAATTTTTTTAATTCATTTGAGAACCTCCAGTTATCGGATTCATATTTAGTTATCATTTTAGTTAAATATTAAAAACCATGCCAAAATCGTGTCAAAAATGATATCCGAAATGAGAGTGGGTCTAATTGGGACCCACCATTGGGTGTTTTCCCTCATCTGATTAAACTGGTCATTATGTCCCATCAACAATTTCATTTTGAGGGGGGTCTGAACTTGGATACACATGAAGAAGCGAATGATGAAAGAAGAGAAGTAGTAGTTACGTATCAATTAAATGTATAGAGTTTGGATCCTTGGGCTCCAATAGATCTACACTAGTGATCTTGTAGTTCTAATATGTAGATTTTCCAAACCCCAAACTGATCCATTTCCATTCAGTGAACCGATATATTTACAAATGTCCCAACCATTTGTCATTTATCTTCCACGTCTGTCTTTTTTTTTGTCTATCTCTATTGTTTTCATATGAATATGAAAGAAGACAACCCAATAACTCATTTTCGAGGCACCCATGCTCAACTAGAGATACCCCACATGTAGCTGAAAAAGACATGGTTTATATATAAACATCATCCCATTAAATAGTATTAAATCGATCTCTATCGGATGTGTTGAACATTAGATTCAAAATGTTTTAAGTGCATGAGTAATTGGCAGGTTTTGTGTAGTGAGAGGTAGTGCCATCGATCTACTTCACAACCCAACTACTATTTCAATCTTATCAAAGAATTAACTCTCAAGTATAGATGAATCTTTCATATGACAATGAAACTCTCATGCACCTTAAGGGAGGTAGTTGAAAAATCAAGTAAAGATGGTTCATGAAACCACTTCTGGTCTCTCCTTTAAGATGGAAAATGGGGGAATTGATGATGCAAATGAAGATGGTTGTCAGACCAAAATTTTCGAAAATAAAAACAAAAACTAAAATATGCCAGATGGGCATCAAATTTTCCATATGGGAAGATGAAATATCTAGATACCAGACTTTGGTAGAATTATGGTTCAAGGACTTACAATTCAATCATACACATGATTCATTGGGATGTTTTTGGACACCTAAAAGTGTCAAAATTGGTTAGTGGTCATCCAAAACTGCCAGATACATCGTATCATTAGTTAGTGGTGATACCAAACCATAGATTCAGAGAGAACTTTAGTGATACACTGATAGTAGAGTGGTGATACTACATGTTCACCAATTAGATTCTTCTAGATACAATACCTGGCGAAATGATCAAATTGTCAAGAAATCAGGGAATGTTCATACATTGCAGCTATTCACTTCCATATATCAACTCTCTTTCAATTCATTTCAGATGAACCATTCAACATCCACATTGACAGTTTTTCAAGCATATTTTTTGTTAAAGCTTAGGTCAGGGATTTATGAAAAATCCATGATATTAAATTTTAACTTTGTTGGTACAAATAGTTAGACTTGTGATTGAGGAGGGGGGTGTTAACCTATGGGTTTCCTTAGCAATCACAATGTTTCATTGTCACCATTATTTGTAGTAATCTTTTAACATAATAGTCATTTATCCTTAATGACGACTAAGTGAGTTAGTTGATATTTTCTAGACTAGCCACCATTCAAGGTGTTAGGATCTAGAGAAAATCTTTCTATGAGGTGGAATAACCCATTGTACGATAAATATGTAGCATTGGTGTGAATAAAATTGAGTTGGATATTGATCCTTTTCCTTCATATTGTTGTACATGTGCATATTTTATCAGCTCCTTCGAGTATTACTCCATTAGACAATACCTATATATGGAATTCCACTTCCATGTACACTAGGTTATATAAAAAAATCCCTTAGATTACCTAAAAGTAGCTTTATACAATTTGATCGATCATTTTTCTTCCATAGTGGCACCAAGAACAACATTTTGGATGATTACTCTTTAGTACCTAGGTAATTTTGTAGTAAGTATAGGGTACTATTTATCCTCCTTAGTTAGTTCCCTAATAATCTGGGTTGAGTACTACTACTTGACACCACACATATATTAGAGAGATATAACACCTAGCTCTCTGTTTTCTTGAGGATCCTAAAATCCCTACTCCTTGCTGGTAGTAAATGAAACTCCTACATAAAAGGTTGTATTGAGAATTTGTGCATTTAGTCACTAGAAAATGTAATACTTGCTACTAGTCCACTTTGAAATTCCTACATAAATTGAAGTATTGAAAATTTGAGCATTTTTTAAGCACATTATTATTCTGGTGGGAGTAAAACTCTTTACGTGTAATTTTTTTTTTAAATTCTATCCTCACTGTTATCACTGAAATTTCGTCCGCAAATGGTTACAGGAATCCAGCATCTCCAAACAGCTATTAAGTTCACCCATGGACCAAAATTACCAAAAACGCATTTCCAAAAGGTCCAAAACTATACAACCAGTTATAAAATTAGGATGTGCCATGACTATACAGGGAGCATGTGCACATGTGCTATCACGAAATGCAGGAAAAGCGCACATGTGCACGATGCGTGACTGTGGATGCTAAAAGCCATGCACACCTGAGAACGGCTCATTTATGATGTTGGTCGGCCTCCCACCCACTTTTGGTTCATCTTCCAAGTCGATTTGACATCCAAATCTCGGCTGAATCTGGCTGGGTGGCTGGTCAAAGACCTAAAGGTGCCCTAAATAGCCCCTTGATCACACTAAAAGTTGGTTGCATAATACCTCAAAGTTGTGTTATAAAAAGAGGCCATGGGTGTATTACATCTTCAAGGAATTCATTTGTAAGGTTATGTTGCTGCTATTCTCTTAGGGAATGCTATTTTCTCATCAAGAGCATACTAGCACCATTCCATTTGAGCTATTCACATCACCTTTTGAGTGAATTAGCTTGGGATTCTTTCACCATTTCTTTCAAGTTTTCAAGTTGTAAGAAGAGCTCAATCTTGGGGGTCCAAGATCCCTCCCTTGGAGGAATAAGGGACCCAAAGTCTCCCTTTCTCCTTGGTGTTTCTTTTCACTAATACAATCCTTTCCATTGGTGGCATGAGTCTTTCTTGTTTCTTGTTCTTATGTCCTTATGCACTATAGTTTAATTGTTTTTATCATTCCTAGTTTAATTCTTAGCTTAGTATTTTATGCTTTATTCTTCTAACCCTTTACTTTACTGTTGTCTTTCTTAGCTAACCTAACTAAGCTTGTAAGCACCTCTGTTTTTCTCATCTAGGTGACAAAAGAGGCATAATAGATTGGCGACTCCACTGGGGAAAGGTATCAATTTCCTGCACCACTTGGGTTATTTTAGCTCTTCTTTTTGTTTATTTAACCTGCAGGTACCATAACCGGCCCAAGACGACCTATAGGAAGCCAAAATCAAAGCCGAGTTGAAGGAATTTCATCCGAAATTTTCTTCATGGCTGTGTGACAGTTGTGCACGGGTTTATCGGCCCACATTCACGCATCGCGTGCATGTGTGCCAAAATCACTGTATTACTCAGTTCCTTCTATGCACCTGCACACATCAACCTTTTCTAGTTCGTGCATTGGCACTCAAAGCACATTTGTCTAGTCCGAGTCCCCCGCACCTGTGTAGAAAAATACACATTGTAAGCTGTTTATGATCTGTGGAGGGCCCATAGCCTTCTGAAAGTTGATTCCATGCATGTTTCACTACACTTACATTCCCTCTCCATATAAAGGGATTAGTCGAAACACATAGGCCCTTAGGGGTAAAATCATAACTTTTCCTCCTTTTTGTCATTTTTGCACATGGATGGGCCACTTTGACTAAAGTTAAGTTGGAGTCACTCTACATCACATATAAAACTTGCATTGGGACTTGAAATTGGATAACAATCATTGAGTATGCTCTTCTCTCATGCTTCAAAGTGACCTTGAGAATCAGAAAGAGGTTGTGAGACAATTTCGTCTCCCTTAAATAGACAAAATATTTAGGAGAGGGCAACAGCCCCCTCGGGACTCCTCTTAGTTTATTTTTCAAACACATCTTAAGATTGTAAGGTCCCATAAAAGCCCACATGCTACAAAGATAGGATAGTGTTGAAATTTTCTTTCTTATATTAACTCACTAGGGAAGTTTAAAGGTTTTATAACGGGCCCATACATGCCCACATGTGAACAAACTATGATAGTTTCAAAGCTTTCTTAGATTAAATCACAGTAGGGAGTTAAAATAATAGTAAAGGACCCACATGTCCACATGCTAGTTTCTTAGGGACTTTAAAATTCTACAAGGTTGTACCAATGACATTTAGTTAATTAGGTAATCAAAGACTTGTAAGGACCAAGCGAAGTCCACATGCAGCAAGGTAACACCTAATTTATTAAAACTTGGCACACTTTCACTTGTTCACACACAAGATCACCAATCACTCACATAGTTTTATCTAGAAGTTGTGGAGGTCAAAGTAAGTTTCCTCCAATGAGATTCTGAAACACCCCACCCATTTTCTTGACAAAACTATCAACTCCCATTTAATTTCAACGAGGTTGGTTCACACCCCCTATCTCTCACACAAACACATCTAAAATTTTCTAAAAAGCTCACTAATTTTTCCTCCACAGGAGGTGCCAAAAGAATGTTTTTAGTCTAGGTAGGATCTTGGGGATAGGCATCCAAATAACTCCCCATTATCTAGTTCTCACATTTTCAAAACAATAGAAGTTGTCAAATAGGGAACTTTAAATCCTCCAAGTCAAGTGTTCCTAACACCATAAGGCAGGGAGATACCTGTGAAGGGTTGAAGGCTAAGGTCCGGTTGTTCTGTGCATCCCCCCTTGAGGCACCCACCTCTTGGACGAGATCCAGCCCATGACCCATTTCTTAGGCTGAAAATATAAATGTCGCACTTTGAATGGGGTACCTAGTGACCAAATTTTAGGACATCTACCTAGGTGGCAATTGTGGGCTGCAATTGCACCTTGATCAGATTTTGTGTGGCTATTGGGAAATATCGCCAGTTCTTTTGGGATATGCCCCCTCTACCCCTCATTATAACTAATTGCTTCATCCTTCACTAGTTTCTCTTCTGGTGGCTTCATACCCCACTGTCGAGTGCTATTGGAAGGTCCAGTGCTATTTGAGAAGAAGGACGTTACGTCTTTTAGGAAATGAGAATTTGTTTTCTTTGTTCTCCCACACAAACAAAATTCACCTATCCACATATAGTCTTCATTATCAAAACACTTTATGTATGATTCCCTTCTGATTACATCTGATTTGGAAATATATTGTGAAGGTTCAAGAAATTGCATCAAAGGCTCTTGTTTACTTATTTCTCTCACCACCATTCGCACACACTCACTCATCTAGTTGGACATCATAGGGGATCCACAGAACTTCCATCATTCCAGATGCTTACTAAATCTCCCCCCTATTCTAGGAGGAGTTACTAGTCTTGCCAACTCATCGACTCCCCCTTCTCACACCATTGTGAGTTCCACTATCTTGGGATCAACATTCCTTGGCTCCACCATACTTGGGTCCACTTCCCAAGGTCAACCATCAACTCGCTCTCCTTTACATGGAAGCGAGAGGCCAACTTCTTCTCAAAGAGGAAGTACAAACCCACCTAGCCCCCTCCAAGGGTCAGATACTCAGACCACTCACACTATGGATAGAATTAATCCTCTGCCACCACACCATATGCCATATTTAGCTTCCCTCAATATCCTGGATCTGACTAAACTCACTAATGATTCTATATTGCACAATCTCACATGGCCTGCAATGCTTACCAAACTCCCTTCATACATTCGTAAGTTTGAAGGAAAAGAAGGAGACGATCCAGCCAACCATATCATGACCTTTCACCTATGGTGTTCTTCAAACAACATCATGGATGATTCTATCCGATTGAGGTTATTTCAACGTACTCTAACTAGCCCATCAACCAAATGGTATGTAGAAGAAAAATATGGGTCCCATGTGACTTTTGAATCCTTGGACAAAGCATTTTTGACCTTCTTTCAACTACCCATTCATCATGATAATGGCCTTGAACTACTCTCAGACTTCAAACAAACTGTCTCCATACATATTGTTGACCACATCCATGAATGGCGTCGGTGACGTAGCCTCCGCAAAGCTGACGCTACCCCCCAACAATGTCTTAATTGGTTCCTCAAATCACTTGTTTCCCTCCTTGCCAAAGATGTGGTTGCCACCTTCCCCTAGTCTGAAGAATAAGCCATTAGTAAGACCCAACAATTCAAACTCATTCATGCCCAGTATAGATACCTATACATGGTACTCCCGGACACCCCAAGAGCCATGCCATTCGACCAAGACAAACCTGGGATGTCTCACTCAACAGATGGATTGATCAGTAACACTACACACCACAACCCACAGCCTCAACAACCACCCATGTATGGAAGACCCCAATATCCACCAGCATATGGAGGAATCTCTTATTATCCTCCTCCTCCTTATCAATAGTCATACCCTGTTGCCTTGCTTCCACCCATCAGTGGACCCCTGCCAACACCCATAATATGCCCACCTGTTCAACCAAGCACTGGTACTCCCTCTACCTCAGCCTATACCCTAAGCACTAGCGAAAGCGCCACGCCTTCCTATGTACCTTATGGATCATTGCCACAACACAATCTGTACTTCCCATTTCCTGCCCCCCCACAACCCATGGCCCCACCACAAGGACATCCACACGCTGGGGTTAATTTTGTTCAACCCTCTCCCATTCACCAATATCAAAATTTTGAACAACTAAATACGGAAAATCCATCCCATCAATCGAACAATGTTAGAAAGAAAGGAAAACTTGGAACAATAATAATCCTGGACCAAGAGGAAACCAGAACCAACCC
The DNA here is from genome assembly GCA_010110895.2 of Picea sitchensis. Taxonomy (NCBI): domain Eukaryota; kingdom Viridiplantae; phylum Streptophyta; class Pinopsida; order Pinales; family Pinaceae; genus Picea; species Picea sitchensis. The sequence goes on from SNQJ01S0087722.1 coordinate 123,477, forward strand.
TAGTAGAACCAACCTGCTGGGGGCAACCAAAACACAGGGAACCAAAACCCTCAAGGGGGAAATAATAAACGCCAAGAGAAAAATAACAACACTCTTCGAACCAATTTCCCTTGTGCCCTTTGTGGTGATTTTGGTCACTATACTCACCATTACCCCCAAATCGCTAACTTTAAACAGATGAAAGAATCTGTAAGTAGACCATGTCCCCCGGTACCGCCTGCCCCCCAGCAGACCCCATAGCAATATGTGCAACAACAACACCTAGCCATGCTGCAAAACCCCATCCCACACCAGGGGGTAATGAACACACAAAACGACATGCAACCTACCCTACCACAAATAGGAAAATATCTCAATACAGGAAATCTTATCAATCAAACTATCCTCCTCACTAGTGAGGAAGAAGTTCTTCTACAAACACGTAGTCGTCAATACAACACAACTCTTGAGTCGGCTCCCACCACCTCAGACACACCCCCAGTCGTAAATGGTCCCCTTTTGATGATTCCTTGCCCTAATACAGACCCACCCCTTCGTATTCCTCACATCCCCTTACGCAGGAATGTCCACAACCCTCAGGCTAGGGAGACTCATAATTACACTTTGGTCGATGATATGGCACAATCTCCTGCTGCTATGTCAATCTTAGAAGTCCTTAAAACTTGTCCTACTCAATGGAAGTCATTACTTTCTTCCCTCGGGGCAGTCAACCCTGCGGATAACCAACTCATTACATTTGATCTCGATAGTGGAGAACCTTGCCTCCCCGCTGTTGGTCACTATAATTGCTTAATTAATTTTCAAACAACCAAGTGAAACATAAATTATCAACCTAGGGAAGTCTTTTGTTTCAAAGATAGCTGCGCACTGTATATGCTCAATTCCAAAAGCACTTAGTGTTGTAGTAAAGAAATCATTCTATCTA
>SNQJ01S0087723.1:22739-33667 GCA_010110895.2 Picea sitchensis
CTTCTGGTACTTTGTGAAACTAGGGTTTCACTTTCCGGGAGATCCAGCCACTGAAAAGGTACGCTGAGAGTGCCAAACTGATCCTTAGGGGAGGGTGCACTTTTCTAGATGGTTTTGGGGATGAAAAGCTTCACCATCAAAAAGCCCTAATTTTCATGTACGACAGCAATGACGTTTTTCACTTGTGAAAGATGATTTCTTTAGCCTGGCTCTGATACCATGTTAATGTTTAAGCCATTATTATAGATGTTTGCATTTCATTAGATATCAATAGCATAATCCAAGATCACTGAGAAATACACAATCACAAGAGACACAACATTTATCCAGGGAAACCCTTTAGGGGAAGAAAACCTAGCAAAACTTCCTTAATATAGATAGCCAATATAATGTCAGGAGATCTCTTAAACTAATATAGAAAGTCCTCTCCCAGATATGCGCCACTCTCTCTCTTCTTCTTCTCCAACAACAGATAAGAACTTGTCTCTCAATGAGCAAGTGAGTTGTGTGTCTAAGTGAGGCGTTGGCCTCTTTATTTATACAAGTCTGGCACGTGTGAAGTGTCTCTTCACTGGCAGGGCTGACTTCTCAAATTGGGTGGATAAACCCACCTTTATTATATTTCTGGACCTCTTTAATATGTGTTGGGGCCAACTTCTTATCTGCCTATTACAATTGTCTTTTGACCAATATGCAAAAGGGGATTTGGTCCTATTACAATAACCAACGTGATCAATCAACAATGGGGATTGATCTTATGAATAATATATCAATAATAATAAGAATACTCTTTGCAGTTACATTATTTAAACACAAACAACAGGGTTAAACAGGTTGGCCAACTGGTAATCCAAGGCATGAAGACCATGCTTTAAGAACTCGTCCTAGAACCCTTCCTCATCTACCATTTTGTTGGTACTCATCACCCAAGACAGGTTGACATCGATTGCAAACCATTGCTTTATATAAGGTGTGGAAAAAATATATCATTCTTATATATCTATTATATTTCTAAAGGTAATATAGAAGGAAAGAAAAAAGTGATAAGATCAACATTACTTGTAAAAAAAACAAAGAAGAAAGGGTACATATTATCCTTCATGAAATCATCGATAAAAAGAAGTTAAAAAATAATCAAGAAATAATCCAACGAAATATAAAGGGGTAAGTTATAAAGTAAAAAGAAGTAATCAAAATCATAAGAAAATACTCGATATATAAAACAACAAAGGTTAAAGGAGGGAGAAACTCCTAACACAAATCCCTTCCAACGTGGTGGATGCACCCTTTTCCTATCCTATCAATGGAAAGTACTAGCAACTCTACAATCATAAGCAACAATTAAAAGCATTACAACAAATAAGCCTCACATATACAACATAATATACCTCCAATCCTCTATCAAGCTCCAATCATATGATTTAAAAATGAAGTCCAACGGGAGAGCTCCTCAATCCACAAAGTCCCAACCAGCAAATGGAGAGAAAGCTCCTCTTTATAGAGGGAGACTCTTCTCTCATACAATAAACAATTATTATTTGTTAACTAACCCCATGACAAGTCAAACAAATATTATAAAATTGGAGTAGGTTTTCATGTTCCTCTCTTTTCTCTAACCTAGTTCATAATATTTTCAACCTCTTATGTTATTTATCCCTTTACCATTAACCGATTTGGGCTTTCTCTCCTTTTACTTAGGTCTTTTGAAATTGCTTTTGGCCCCTTCCCTTTTATTCATTTAATTTTTAATTATATTTTATTTTTAATCACAAATTTCTTCATATCTTTACGGCTTAACAACTAATTGAACTATTAAATAATTTCTCACTTTATTATTTGACATTATTCCTTTCATCAACGACTAACTTGATTTTCTTATCCTATTTATTTTCATCTCTTGGCACTCTTTTCCCATTCTTTAGCTTCATTGGTCCCTGATGATGGGTGGAGTATCCACTCAAAACATTGGACATTTCAAAACTTTCGACACAATTTAATTCCAGATAGATGAACAACTAGACGACGTTTAGTTGTCCTTGGAGTACCTTGTAATGTTCCCAAGCCAATATGCAAGGAACATCACGGTTTTGGGTGTCTTTTTAAACTTTTTCTGGTTGTGGCATTTCGTCAAACACTTTGCTTACTGTGAACATTTAGGCTGCGCTTAGGGTTTACTGATGTGTTATATATGTGTTTGCAGAAACAGATAAGAAGATAAGCAATGTAACATACCTCAACCCTATGCAAGATCAACAAGATGATAGAAAAGACAAAACACTGCAGATCTGACTTTATTCATAAATAGAAGAACCCACTACAAGGAGGTGGCCGATCTGGAATGCCTAGCAAATGGCTCCAATAAAGACAATAGAAGTTGCTACAAAATGCTCCAAAAGAAGACTATAATAAGCCTCCAAAGGTTGAATATACCATGCATACCAATACAAGAAAGATCTGGGCCATATGAAGTGTCAAACCCCAAGCTGGAAGATGCCACGCCCTGCTGAAACCCTGAAGACCCTCAATAATTCGGCCCTATTGTCAAAGACCTCCAAATGCTATGTTGAATATTCCCAACTATATATCAGGATGAGTAGAATCCCCTCATTAAATCTCAGACCGAAACACCAAGGGAAACTCCTCCAAATGTTGAATCCTCCAATGGAGTTGCACCCTCCTAAAACTGCCAAACCCTAGAATTTCAGCCCTGATGAAGGAGGCCTCCAAATGCCCTGAAACTTGCTAGGAAGATAGATCGAGACACTGCAAGTCACTAGGTGAAGTCTTGGGGTCAGATATGATGTATAACCTCCTCAAACGGAATAGATCTGAATCTCACAATTTCCCTCCTTCTCTCCAATTCATCCAATGCATCCAATAACCCAAATGGCCCATGAAAATCCTCTGGAATGCACTAGATCTAACGACCAAGCCCCTGCAATGAAAACCCAGGTGCTAGAATATTTCGAAGCCCTTCCAATCCCTTGGAGCAAGCTTCCCTCAAACAACGGTGTGCCCCCCTTGTTGGAAACCCCCACTTCAATCTATGGTGTGCCCCCTTGTTGGAAACCCCCAACAAGGTGCTGCCCTTTCTCTGCCTGTATAGTAGAACCTCCTGCAGACCGGGATGTAGATACTAACTAGAATGGTGTGTGAGGATTATTTCATCCCCAGACCAAGCTTGGGACAAGCTAGGGTGGAATCTTTCACCACCAAATCGCCCTCAGGGTTTGTTAAGTCAAAACACTAAAACTCCTGTAAGAGATGGGCCTTCTAGCTAGAAGCCCGATATCCAAATGATAGACATACATGAATGAATGAATAGAGACCCTTTCCTTCCTTTTTATACTTTTTGTCTCACCTAGTCCCTCCAAACAGTTCCACCATCGCATTCCCTCTAGGGTTTGTTAATTCAAACCCTCAAACCCCTAAGAGATGAGAGCCCTAGCTAGAAGCCAGATATCAAAATGATTGACATACATGAATGAATGAATAGAGGCCCCTTCCTTCCTTTTATACTTTTCTCACCTTGTTCCTCCAAAGTGACCTTCATTTCATTAATATTTAATTACCACTCAAATCACTTTACCAATTAATTAACCTTTTACCCGTAGTTTTATCTCCTGTGGGATTACCTCGCCACTCTAGTCACTTATCACCATCCCATCCCGTAGTGTTTCTCTTCCCAATTCCAATGAGCTACTACCGAGAGAGTCTCCAAGTAATGTACCCAAAATGACCCTCTTCAAGCAATTTAATTCAACTTATAGCTCAAAATACTCAAAAATCATGGAAATCATTTTAATGTAATGAACCAAATCCAACCTATGTATGGATCATAATGATGAAATGGGTTGAGCGATGCAAGCCAGACCCCAAAATGTGCCTCAATAATCCATGTAAATTTCTATAACATCCATCCGGGCTACCCTCGTCATCATAACACTGTGTAATAGATGTCCCAAAGTGGGGACATTAGAGTCCGGCTAGAAAAATTGCTTGTCCTCAAGCAATATCCAAATCATCTCAAATAAAATGTTAGGATCCTATGTCCACCTGTGGGATACATAGTAGAACCCATCCTAAATATGAACAATCATACACTATACCCCCTGGGTCCCATATCAGTCATGAACCGGGTTAGGCCTCGAAGTATAATCTCAAATATACCAATCAGAGTCTCCCACATGACACATGGCTTCATCCCACCGAGTCCTCCCAACTACTACCAAGATCAACATGACCTCCATCAACTGCACCTGCTGATGCCAAAATGAGGTACCGCAAGACCTCCACGAGACACCCTCAAGCGATGTGCTCCTCTCAACACTTAAGCTCAATGGAAGGTTAGAATAACTTTCCCTTGTAATGGTCCAATCTCCCCTGTCGGTCGATGAACTACTCAATCCTGTAATCTCTAGGTCCCATGCTAACCTCTAAAGAAGATCACCCTGCTGGCCATGCACTACTCTAAATCCATGATTGGTTCCGCCTCTAGATACATACATCAACCTCCTCATTGGGTTCCTCAAGATGAAATACCTATGACCATCTAACCTAGAAACATTATATGTAAAGACATCTCTATAGAAGAAGTACTTGTCCACCCATTTCCATGTCCGACAAGGATGATCAAGAGTGAAAAGTTAATTTCATCGCATTAAATACATGTTGGCCCACTCCAAACCAACCCAAGGTGGAGTAAGTGGCTCTATGGTGTAACCTGGGTCAACATGAACATCCTACTAACAAAATGGACTCTTGGATCCCATGGAAACTTGGAAGTTTATAACTTAGTCTTTGTCACGCTCCTATGTCAACCGATCATTGTCGAAGCCCTCAGGTCATCTGCTATCATCTGGTCCATGGTGCTTATCATCACGCACCAAGTCTCAACTCGTTGCCTATGACGATCCACCTCTATCCCGCTAGATGCTAGTGCAATTCTCACGTGGTCTTGGCCTCATCACTCTCCATGCCCTCTGTCATTGTCTATCTCTCCTCATGCCGTTGTCCATGATAAAAGTGTCTGGAAAAGGTAACAGAGACATATGTAGATCAGGGAATAAAAATACCACCTGCCTTGGTCATTCCCAAGGATTTTACCAAAAGCACGTCTACATGTGCCCCTGATAACTGCTCACCTGTAACCATCACTAAACCCCTAATCATCAGGTACAACTAGCTATAACTCCTCCAACTGCTGGTCAACCAACCTCCATCCCCATCTTCAGTGTAACCATTGATATGAAGGTGCTCTCTCATAACTATGTACGCTGCTGTGAGGGACATCTCAGGTTCCGGCAAGTGTGTTCCTCCATGCAAGGCAAGATACCCTTCGAATCCCACCATACATTCCCTCGCATGTCTCGAGCTACCACTCTCACCAGAGGTTCGCATACCTTGCTGTTGTCCCCCATAGACTCATGTTGCATCATAGATCCCGAGCGTACTACTAGATCAACAACCCCTACATGGAGGTCAACCACTCCAAAGACAGAAATGGAAGTATCCTCCATCAATTGGTGCTCCTTTTCTAGATCACCAACATCCTCTTTCAATGTGACTAACTCATACATCTGACTGTCCACTAAGAAAAATGAAGTGGATCTCTAACGAATCTCCTCAAGAAGCTCATATGATCTAAACTCCGATTATTGAAGGGTTGTCTGTGTTCCTCTCAATAATCCTAGAGTTCTCCCGAACTCCTGAGTGAGTTGGTCCAACTCCAAATCCTCCGCCTCTTCAAGGCCCTCGGATAACCTCCGCCAATTCCCTTAGGTAGTCCTTGTCACAACAAATTCAGGTAGTCAGCTCATCATAGACACTCTCTCCCCGAGAGTATGAAAATCAACCATGTAAAATCCTCCATCTGAACTGTCATGTCCACATGCTCTCCAAATTTAATTTCTAGGCTATCAATGCATGCATTTCATCGACCGCACCTAGTGGTTTCCATGATCATACCCTCACCGACTCTCAACTGTGCTGCTAACAGGTGTGACTCCTGATCACAGCTGGCGTTGAGATGCCACCTCATATCCTCACCGGCTGGCAAGGTCACCCCGCTAGTGTCAAATTCATGGGAATCCCTAAAAACACTTCTCGTGAAGATAACGTGTCAAATGCCCACCGCCCACTGCAGTTGTCCTCCTTAGTGCTACTGCATCCCATCAATAGATGCTATCTCCATTTGAATCACACTGTATCATATATGAGCAATTATATCCTCCTCGCAGTAACTCCCCCTACTAATATCATCTACGCCTCGATCCCATATAGATGTAACAAGACACGCAAGGCGGTCATCTTGACTACTAAAGAGTTCATCCTCATCAACTTGCCAATCCTCGAAGTAAGTGTGTCTATCAACCCTGGTTGTCCATATAACCTGCTCAACTAATGGAGTCTCCTTAATCTGTGACTCAATCTCCTCTTGTTGATTTGTATGTGTAAGGTCAATTGTCTATATGTCCTGTATCTCCTCATGGATCGGTGTATCTACATGTCTATGGTGTATCCTCACACAAGGCTCTCAATCATATCTAACATGCCACTAATCTCCTCATATGACATGGATATCATGGGTGTCTGAAAAGATGATGAGTGTGTCACGGTCATCATAGGGAGATTATCATCTCTAGGTGCTAACACGTGAATCCTCACTAGTGTCACCACTTTGTTGAGGTAAGGTCATCAATGGTAAGGTGATATGTCTCACAGACACTGACTTATCACCTGCCCATCCAACCGCCTCTCCAACGCAGTAAGGGTCATATCCTCCCCAAGTGTGAATCACTTAGTCTCGTAGGTAAGAAAGTCACTATCACTAGCCTCTCTGGGTGGAGAGTCACTATCATCATCGATTTGCTCCAGAAGTACCCATTCTTTCCATCAAGCCACACACCTAATCATCATTGTCATAGTGCACCCCAATAATATGCTTCTTACCCTTAACCATACACCTATGATCTAGTTCCCAAGACACTGTGATCTAAAATTTAATCCTTGATCTAAAATTCAAGATCTTCTAACCATTATTCACATGTGAATTTTAACCTATAACCATCTTTGTAATGCAAATTAAAGAACATCCATCAAGAACATAAGCACATAAATATGTAATAAAACCATCCATGAACAAGAATTGGTAACGGAGTTCACTGCACTTCTGATATCTCCCGCCACTTTCCAAATGGTAAGGTTGATAGATTAAGTATTCAAATGTTTACAAAGTGAATTCTAATTTCTGTCTGTCATATACAATAACAGACTTCAACAAATACCGCAGACTAAAATTATGAGACTTTTACGTATGAACATGAATACCTTTCTGTGATTCCAAAGGTTATAAGCACTTTTATGTCCTGGATGCCTGAAATTCAAACTCCTCCTCCTTTCTCATCTTTCTCCTTCTTTGTCATTATTTCATATATATTTCAGCCATTAACATCTTAGAGTGACATTCCAAATCTACTTCTCTTCATAACATTTTATGTGAAAAATTCCCCACAAAACTAGAATTTTTCTTCATCTTTGCTTGTTAGGTAACATTTCCATTAGTATACCTTGTTGGTTTTCTCCTGGTTCATCTGGTTGAGGTTATACCCCAGGCCCACACAACACTCCAAGACCCTTCATGGATAACATTCTCAATTTTTCTCACTTGTTCTAGCTTCTTGGGTACTTTCTCACTTCTTGGGTTGATTTTTAGTTGTTCATAGTGTGGAAGAAGGATTGGTATGACTACCTCCCATGTGTGAGTTTGGGTAAGATCTAGCTTTGAGTTTTTCTATCTCAAATCACTCTCCTAAGCTAGGACATGGGGTTAGTGAGCTCTCTTGCTTTGCCCTTGCCTGCTTCTCTTCTGTTTCACCTCTCTCTTGCTTTTTTATCTCTTTCTTTCCAAGTTTTCTTCTAACTTTAATAATTACCCACACTTTGGGAGAGGAATACCCAAATTGTGAGGGCTAGGGTTTTAATGTGTTTTGATCTATTTATGCTTTAATGGTTTAAAATATTCTAGACTAGATCTCTCACACATTAATCTTTAAACTTAAGCCCTTGGGGCATCATCAACTTACTTGGATATACTTGCATGTTTTGAGCCATCTTAATATCTATATTGTTTACATGATTTAATCCAACATACACCAAATGGTTTATGCATTAATGGTATAATAGGCAACACCTTCTTTCATCTCAAGGCCATTTCCCATCACAATTCTAAGTTAATGGTTGTTGGATGGCTGATAGTAGGTACACACTTAAATTTCAAGTTTCTCTCTTAATGCTTGCTCTTATGTTTTAAAACAAACATAAGATAAGGGGTGCAAGCTTGAGTTCTTCTCTCCTTTGGCAAGTTGTTCTTGCCCTTGTGTTTTCAATAATAGCCTTTCTTAACAAGCTTCTTCATGTTAATGGTGCACTCATAGTGACAAACCAAATTGTTATTTCAGCTGTTTCATGCTACATATACATGTTAGATGCTTCATTCTATGTTTAAGTAACACTTAACAAGCTGGAAGTGAGTTTTGGTTTTGACACTAAATCACCAATTTGAGCATCTTAAAAGTCATTAAAACACTCTAAAATACACCCAAAAGTCTAACCAATTGATATACATACTTAATAGACTTAATAAGGTACTTTAAACCACCATCTTCACCATCTAAATGGGGATTGAGGAGGGCAATGGAAGGTGATAGGCTGGGGACGGTCTCACAGTGCGAATGAGCGTTATTTCCGTAAAAAATCAATTCTTTGGGCTGACCTGTGAAGCTAGGGTGGGCCTCGTTGCCTCACTTCTTGAGCATCCAACATCTATTTGGCAATCGGGGGAGGAAGTTTTTGGTGAACATCTAATAAGGGTAATAAAATATTTCCAATCTTAAGAACCCTTAACTCACTAAGTAATTAAGCCTTGGGATTAATACTTGTAATTCAATCTTTCATCTAATAATACCTTGTGGGTTAAATAACTAAGTGTTGAATATCATAATCATTGTGGAATTATTGTGCCTTAACTTTTAAATCTTTTAAATTTTCCTTTGACTTGTGAATGTTGATATTGCCATAGAGTAAGTGATATTGGGGCATGCTTTGGCCTAATGTGTTGATGATGCTAATCCCTTAATCTTCTTTAAATCCTACACATTGAAATAACGTGGTTAATTTGTTGTGTTGTATCATTTTGTATTTAGCATTATTCATCTAGTCTCGTGGTGAATATTTATTCTTTTGTAGGTAACTTGTAATTCTATTGTAACAAAACACCCTTTACCTTTAGTTGATCCCATTTTCCAACCTTAGGCACTACTCTTAGTTGACTTAGGGAAAGGGCTTGCTTAACATACTAACCTTGCATCTTGCATTGTTGTTTTTGCATCATAGGTTAGACTCCCCCTAAACCTTAACAAATTGAAATCAACTCCTAGAGCTTAAACGCTAAATATTATCTATTAACTAGGGTCTACCCCCCTTGGCTTCCCTAGGAGTAAGCCTAGACGGAAGAGGTTCCGATCAAAGTGACAGCATGGGTTGTGAACCTAGGCATTGTGCCTCCAAGGACACACTAAGTGAGACGGACTTAGCTCACGTTTACAAGTGTGTATAAGGATGACAACATATTTGGTGCCGTTTCCGGGGATAAGTCATTTATCCTTGGTCAAAATGACCTAACTTATTCTTTAAGAACTAAAAAATAAAAATTTTAGGCCTTAAAATTCTTTGGGCTTGCATTGGTTAGCTTTGTGTGATTCCTTTCCAAGTGGCGACTCCATTGAAATAATCTATCAAGTACACTACTAGGAGCACTTCACAAGGAGTGACTTATTCTTTTCTCGAACCCGTAAAGGTTTATAGGAGGAGATTAAATCACCTTTCTCCTAGAAGGCTACTTGATAGTCTTGGGGAAGAAGCACTCACCGATATCCAATACTTGTTGCAAACTAATAATCAACCAACTATTAATAATCCCACTAATAATCCTAATGCTACAATGAGTACCTTTCTGAGTCCTTTGAACTTTGCAGTAATCCAAGGTGCCCCTCATGATGTTCCCAAAAAATCCATTGACAAGTTGCCTATCTTCCTGGGGAACAATGCTATAAGTGCCAACTCTCACATCTCAAGTTTTCACAAGTGTGTGGAAAAGTATTGTAGAGGTCATAACAAATAAGATGTGAAGATGACCTTGTTTGTCTTTTCTTTAGAAGGAGATGTTGCCAAATGGTTTACAGATTTTTCTGCAAACAAGTTTAACACCCTTAATTCAATATTGGATGAATTTAAGAAGAGATGGGGTGATCAGAAAGAACATAGATTTCAGCTTGCTGCACTTACCACTAGCCATAAGAAAGAAAATGAAACTGTGGTACAATTCAACACTAAGTTTAATAGCATGGTGAAAAGCCTTCATAATGACGTCAAGCCTTCAGATCTTTCAATCCTGATTTATTATATTGAGGCATTTGAAGGAGAGATGAGGTATGCCTTAAGGGATAAGGATCCTCAAACTTTGGAAGCAGCACAAGATACAACTATAAGAATTGAACAAAATATGCTTGAGGCTAGGAAGTCCAATATTCTTGGTTTTACTAAAGGATCTTCTTCCCAACCTTATGAGGAGAAGAAAAAGAATGTTGAAAATCAGAAATCCTCTAACGATGGAATGAAGGAACTTACTCAATTGATTAAACAAATGGATATTAATCATGCCAATCAGCTCAAGCAAATGGAAATCAACCAGACAAATCAAATCACTGCATTACAAAATAGGTTGATATCCGTCGAAAGGGGTCAAGCTAGTAGGGCTCCACATAGGCCAAATGACAAGTGGCCTAAGAAGTTTCCTCCCCAAGATCAAAGACCACCAAATCCATTTGAATCCACTAATTTGGTTGACCACCAGGCTATTCATTATTGTA
>SNQJ01S0087723.1:41701-52228 GCA_010110895.2 Picea sitchensis
AAAGAGCCTCAACAATCAAATAAATTCAATCATAAAGAATCTCATCCAAGGAGATTTCAGAAGAAAGGACAATGAAAGGAAAGAGACTACTCATCTGTACAATGCTATCATTGTGACAAGATGGGACACATTGTGAATTTTTTTCTATCCAGATGAGAAGAATACAAGAGAAAACAAAATAGGCTTCATGCCCATGTAGGTAAAGATGAAGAGCCACCCGCAAAGATGATGAGAGAAGAGATCAAAGACCATGTGTTGATCTCATCCCTCTTAGGATCTGTAACACCTGGAGAGGACACTTGGCTCATTGATAGTGGTGCATCCAAGCACATGACAGGACAAAGAAATATTCTCTCTTGTATCTCAGAGAATAATTTTTCTCAAAAAGTGACACTTGGTGATGATTATCAGTACCCCATCAAGGGAGTGGGAGAATCAAACCATAAACTGAATTCAGGGAATTCAACAAAAAATGAAGAACGTACTATATGTAGCAGGCTTGAAGAAGAATATACTCTCCATTTAAGCTTTAGAGAAGAAAGGATTTAGAGTTTACTTTATAGATGGAGAATTTCTTATGTGGGCTAAGAGAGAAACCTTAAATGAAGCAATCGTCATTGGCAATGAAGAAAATGGCATGTATAAATTAAAGGGTCACTCAGAGGATGCTATGACCCATGCCATTGAAAAATCATGTGAATTTTGGCATAGAAGATTAGCCCACATAAAATACAAGGCACTACCATACATATGCAAAGCAATCATAGGTTTACCAGAACTCAAAGGTGACCATAAATGCATATGCAATGGATGTGCACAAGGGAAAAATATTAAGAACCCTTTTCTGAAGTAGGACAACAAGACAGAAGGAGTCCTAGAAGTCATCCATTCAGATGTGTGTGGCCCAATGCCATCATCCTCCATTAGCGGGTATGTATACTATGTATCATTCATTGATGACTACTCTCGTAAAACATGGATATATTTCTTGAAGACTAAATATGAAGTGTTCAGTAATTTCAAGGAATTCAAAGCCTTGATAGAGAACCTTTCTAAAAGAAATATCGAGATACTCAAGTCAGATAATGGAGGAGAATATACTTCAAAAGATTTTGTGAACTTCTGAAAAGATGTTGGAATCAAGAGGGAACTCACTACTCCCTATAATCCCCAACAAAACATTGTAGCTAAACAGAAGAACAGAACCATACTGGAAGCTGTGAAGACTATGATCCATGATCAAGATCTTCCTATGTGCTTATGGGAAGAAGCAGTGATGGCAATTGTTTATGTGTAGAACCGATTATCCCATAGTGCACTTGGGCTCAAGACACTGGAAGAGATGTTCACTGGAAAGAAGCCAGAGGTAAGCCATCTCAAAATATTTGGCTATCCAGTGTTTATTCATATACCTAAAGAAAAGAGAAACAAGTTGGACCCTTCAGGAAAGAAGGGAATATTTGTGGGATACTGTGAGGTCTCCAAGGCCTTCAGAATCTATATACCAGGTCAACATTATATTGATATTAGCAGGGATGTGACCTTTGATGAAGATGTAGCGCTCAAGAAATCTAAAATATGCCAGCTTGAAGAGGTATATGAAGAGGAACCCGTAATCCCGAATACTGCAATGAGGGAGGTTCCCAGAGCTGCAGAACCAGAGAGGGAAGTCGTAACTTCCCCTGATGAGGAACTTCTAGAAGACCGTGATATAATAGAAGTGCAAGAACCTCCTCATATGACGATCCTCCATAAAAGAAAGCTAGCCTAGGATAGAGAGCTTATTCAATATGGAGAGAAGAACGGTGTTCCCCAAGGAACCACGAGACAGGTGAAAAGACCAAATCCATTCTTTAGTTATACGGCTTTGATGTGTGACCTCCTAGAAGAGGAGCCTACCTATTTTGAAGAAGCCATTCAAAGGAAAGAATGGGAAGATGCCATGACAGAGGAATACCAATCCATAATGAAGAACGAAGTATGGGAAATAGTTCCCAGATCGAATAATAAATATGTGGTATCCTCCAAATGGCTCTTCAAAATAAAACATGCTACTGATGTAAGTATTGAGAAGTATAAAGCAAGATTTGTCACTCATGGCTTTTCCCAGAAGGAAGGTATTGACTATGAAGAGACATTCACTCCTATGGCCAGATACACTTCGATTAGGACCATCATAGCTCTTGTAGCTAAGATGAAGTGGAAGTTGCACCAGATGAACATGAAGACAACTTTCCTAAATGATTTCATTGAAGAGGAAGTGTATATAGAGAAACCTCAAGGATTTGAGGTTGAAGACATGAGGTCTCATGTCTGCAGATTGAAGAAATCCTTATATGGATTGAAGCAAGCTCCTAGAGCTTGGTATGGTCATATAGACAGTTTCTTGACGAGCTTAGGCTTTAACAAGAGTAAATAAGACTCAAACCTCTACTTCAAAATTATGGATAATGAGCCAGTAATCTTACTGATATATGTGGATGACATATTCTTAACTGGAGAAGAAAAGCTCATCGTTGAATGTAAAAAGAGACTTGCCTTGGAATTTGAAATGAAAGACCTCGGCCTAATGCATTACTTATTAGGTATTGAGGTATGGTAGAGTCCTGAGAGGATCTTCCTTAACCAAGGGAAGTACNGTCTATACAGTGTGGCATCAATCAATTCTGACAATGTATCAACTAGCAGCTTCAGCTGCTAGTTGATACATTGTCAGAATTGATTGATGCCACACTGTATAGACAGATTATTGGATCACTGATGTACCTAATGAACACCAAACCAAACATTTTTTTTACGGTGAACACCTTGATTCAGTTTCTGGTAGAACCCAGACGTGTTCACCTAGTGGCTACAAAACATGCGATGAGGTACCTCAAAGGTACAATAGATTATGGTCTCAGCTATGATGGAGATCATAATTTCACATTGAATGGATATACTGATGCAGATTGGGCAGGAAGTGTTTCAGACAGGAAGAGAACTTCAGGATGTTGTTTCATTTTTGGATCAGCTATGATCTCGTGGCAGAGTAGGAAACAATCTAGTATTGCTCTCAGCACAGTGGAAGTAGAATACATTGTTGCATGTTCTTCTATATGTGAAGCTATATGGGTTTGAAAGTTGTTGACCGGCCTATTTGACTTAGATATGAGAGAAACCGTGATTCTATGTGACAACCAGAGATGCATAAAGATGACAGAGAATCCCGTATTCCATGACAGGTCAAAGCACATAGAGATCCACTATCATTACATCCGTGACATGGTACAGAGAGGAGACTTGAAGCTCCAATACATTACCATGGATGAATAGGTTGTTGACGTGTTGACCAAGCCTCTATCTTGTGTAAAGTTTGAGTACTTCTGAGATAAGCTTGGCATAGTCTGAAAGGACCTTCCTCTAAAGGGGGAGTAGATGTGATGTGTTCCCTGCTTCTAACCGAGTTGTCAGACGTAAAGCAAGATGTTCCTTGCTTCTGACCTAGCTGTGAAATGTAAAGAAATATGTAATGTGTTCCTTGCTTCTGACCGAGTTGTCAGACGTAAAGCAAGATGTTCCTTGCTTCTGACCTCGCTGTCATACATAAAAAAAGATGTGATGTGTTCCTTGATTCTGACCCAGTTTTCAGATGTAAAGCAAGATTAGATGTTCCTTGCTTCTGACCGAGTTTTCAGACGTAAGGCAAGATGAGATGTTCCTTTCTTCTGACTGAGTTGTCAGAGGTAAAGCAAGATGAGATGTTCCTTGCCTCTAACCGAGTTGCCAGATGTAAAGCAAGATGAGATGTTCCTTGCTTCTGACCTAGTTGTCAGACATAAAGCAAGATGAGATGTTCCTTGCTTCTGACCTAGTTGCCAGACGTAAAGCAAGATGAGATGTTCCTTGCTTCTGACCTAGTTGTCAGACGTAAAAAAAGATGAGATGTTCCTTTATTCTAACCTAGTGTCATGTGTAAAGAAAGATGAGATGTTCCTTTCTTCTGACCCATTTTTCAGACGTAAAGAAAGATGATATGATGAGACTAGCACTGAGCTTCGAGCTGGATAACTGTGAGGTAAAGCCAGTCTAGTATCCTTCTTCCAACCTGATGGTTGTGACGTAAAGAAGGATGAGTATCTTGCTTCCATCTTGAGTGCTATGACGTAAAGCAAAATGATGAGTTGAGACAAGTACTGAGCTTCCAAATTGACAGTTGTGACATAAAGCCAATCTTGTATTATGATGAGCCAGCCTTGTGGTGTGATGATGATGATGTATCAATTTTTTATACTAATACATATTGATGCAGATGATGATGGCATTCCTTTGAGAATGATGATGTTGTTGATGAATAAAACTTCAGATGATTTATAGATACGCTAGCCAAGATGATATTGATGATGTTATCCTCCCACTTGATGTTGTTGATGATGTTGTCCTCTATCTCTTGCGTGATGTTGCTGAAGAATACCCTTCTTGTTAAGGGGGAGTGTTGAAATAATGTAACTACAAAGAGTATTATTATTATTATTGATATATTTTTCATAAGATCAATCCCCATTGTGGATTGATCATGTCAGTTATTGTAATAGGACCAAATCCCCTTTTGCAGATTGGTCAAAAGACAATTATAATAGGAAGAATAAGAAGTCATCCCCAGTAGTTAATAAAGAGACCCATAAATATAATAAAGGTGGGTTTACCCACCCAGTTTGAGAATTTGGACCTGCTAGTGAAGAGACACTTCACACGTGCCAGACTTGTATAAATAAAGGAGGCTAGAGCCTCACTTAGACACAACTTACTTTCTCAGTTTGGGAGAGAGTGGCGCATATCTTGGAGAGGACTTTCTGTTTTAGCATAGAGATCTCTTGCCATTGTGTTGCCTATCTATATTAAGGAAGTTTTGTTGGGTTTTCTTCTCTTAGAGGGTTTCCCAAGATAAATGTTGTGTCACTTGTGATTGTGTATTTCTTAGTGATCTTGGATTATGCTGTTGTTATCTAATGAAATGCAAACATCTATAATAATGGCTTAAACATTAACACTTTAAACCCCTAGGTAGAAGATAGATATGGTCCACTGAATTTTCCTCCAAATTTTTATGACCTCCCTAAGAACTATCTGAAAATATTGCCAAAATATGATGGGGAGAAGGCTATCTCTATTGAAGAACATATGGGTGTATTCAAAGAATTCACTGATAACCTTTTGGAACATGATTGTGTTTTCATGAGATTATTCATCCAAAACTTGGAAGGGGATGTGAGAAAGTGGTTCAAGGGGTTACATGCTTCCTCAATTGGTACATGGCATGTGTTAGAATCAACCTTTATGAGACAATGGGGAGAGAAAAGAGACCATCAATCAACCTTTATGAGGCAATGGGGAGAGAAAAGACGCCATCTCTATTATTTGACTAAAATTGGTTCATCGAAAAATAAAGAAAATGAAATTGTTGTTGACTTTAATAGAATATTCAACAAACTTTATAATAAGATCCTTATGGATATAAAACTTTCACAACTAGTAGAAAAGATTACTAAAAGTATGCTTCATACTTATGATATGATAAATTATTATTCATGAAAGTAGACTTATTCAAGAAGTCTAGTGAAATTAGGCATGGATATCAAGTGGATATAGGTATGGAGATAGTTATGCTATATTGTACATCTTGTTGTAATCACCTCAATGTAGGCCACATGAATGTATTAGTATGAGAGTGATGCATCATTATTGTACATTAATGAAAATGTGATCTTTGTGAATATATTGTTCTTCTTATGATGATTGTTGAAACCAACATTTGGTATCATAGAGAGATTGAGAAGATCTGGAAGTTTTTGTGAATAACTGGGGGTCAATCGAGGTTTGGAGTTTCGGCGTTTATGAACGCTTGACCCAAAACAAAACACCCCAATGATTTTCAAATTGCGAAATCGTGAAAGAGGTGTTAGGCCCAGGAAATATCGGGGTTCGGGGTTCAGGGTTTGCTAACACCCGATGCACAAACCAAAATGACACGATGATTGCTGAATCGTGAAATGCAAATAGGGTGTGGGCCCACCGCTTCGGGGTTCGGGGTTTTGAGATTAAAGAATTCCACCAAGTTTTTAACAAGTAAACTATGAATGTCGAATTTGATCAAGGCATGAAGAAACGAGTTTACGAACTCAACAACACAAAATTAAAAACGCAAAATGACCAATTCAATTCAAAAATGATTTCAAGCTCTCGTCTATGTATCAATTACAATTTCAAATGTGGTATTTAAACACTAACAAAATGCCCCTTTGATTTTCTAAAAGGTTTAATGAAGGCGACGTTGGTGTCTGGTTGCCTTGAAAGGTTAAGGCAGCCACGATTTAACAAAATGTAATACAAAATTGTAATCGGTGGTTAATCTTCGAGCCTTGAAGGGTCAAGACGACCACTGATTCACCATTTGCAAAGAGGTGGTGAAATTATTACTTTCTGACATACTCCCTCTTAATCATTTCAGGGCAAAACAAACTAAAACATATAGAACAAAATTGTTGTAAACAATGCATTACAACTTGCAAACACCAATATTTCTTCTATGAATTTTAAACAGATCATTTCTCAAAGGCTTCGTAAATATGTCTGCAATTTTTTTTTTAGATATGCAGAACTGAACAAAAATTTATTTTCCATTTACTAGCTCTTGAATGAAATAATACCTTGTATCAATGTGCTTACTCTGTTTGTGAAATACGCTATTCTTTGTCAGTGCAATGGCAGATTTATTGTCACAAACAATCTGGGTTGCATCATTCTGGTTATGCAACAATTCATTGAAGACCCTTCTCATTCACACAGCTTGACATGCAGCTTCAATTGTTGCAACATACTCTGCCTCAGTAGAAGATAGAGTCACAATAGGTTGTTTCTTTGATGCCCATGCTACTGCTTCAGATCCAAGACTGAACACATACCTAGATGTGCTTTTCTTGTCATCAATAGAACCTACAAAATCACTACCAGTATATCTGGTCAGCTCAAATTTTAAACTTGATGTGTATCGGATACGAAAGTCATTTTTTCCAGCAACATATCTCAGGATCCTCTTTCCTGCTTACCAATGAGTACTCTTCAGAGACTCCATGAATATCGAAATCAAACTTACAAAAAACATTATATTAGGTCTGATTGTTGTTAAGTACATAAGGCTTCCAACCATCCTCTTATACAGAGTTGGATCAACATACGATCCCTCATCATACTTGCTAAGTTTAATACCAGTTGTCATTGGTGTTGCAGCTAGCTTGCAATTCAACATTCTAAACCTTTTCAACACTTCATTTGAATAATTAGTTTGACAAATGAAAATGCCATCATCAGATTGATCCACTTCAATTCCAAGAAAATATTTCATCAATCCTAAATCAGTCATCTCAAACTCTGTTTTCATGGCATTTTTAAAATCATCTACAGATAGATCTCCAGTAAAAATCAGGTCATCAACATACAAACAAACAATCAAAATTTTACCTTCTTGGTTTACTTTTGTATACAGATTTGGTTCACTTGGACTTCTGCTAAATCCAACACTGATTAGGTATTCATCAATCCTGCTATACCATACTCTGGATGCCTACTTCAATCCATATAAATCTTTCCTCAACTTGTAAACTTTATCTCTATGCTTATCAATCTCATAACCCAAAGGTTGTCTTACATAAACCTCTTCTTCCAAATATCCATTTAAGAATGCAGACTTGACATCCATCTGATGCATGATCCATTGATTATGAGTTGCAATAGCTAAGACCATCCTTACTGTTTCAATCATTTCTACAGGAGAAAAGGTTTCATTGTAATCAATGTCGAGTTGCCGACTAAACCTTTGAGCTACAAGTCTTGCCTTATACTTTTCAATTTCACCATCTGCATTCAACTTAGTCTTATAAACCCATTTAACACCAATAATTTTCTTGCCTTCAGGTAAATTGACAAGATCCCAAGTGTTATTCCTTTCAATGGAATCAATCTCCTCATCCATTGCTTTTATCCTGACATACTTTTTAACAACTTCATCATAACTTATAGGATCATAAGCTATAAATGCAAAATTTGAAATCTGATTTACCTTTTCATTTTGATCATATAATTCTCTTAAGATTCTAGTCTTTTGTCCTTTAAATATGTTTCTTAATGAAGCTAAAGTGGGATTTGATTCACTACTTACTTGTGAATCTGATTGATGTCCACCATGTCCAGATGGCTCACCATGCTCATGAGTTCTTAACGTTCTAAATTGATATGGAATGATATATGGTGCTTTCCCTGTTGGACTTCTTATTGCAGGCGTATGTGCATGTGGAATCATCTGTCCATCTCTTTAAAATTTCTCAACTCCATCATCATATTCACAGGGTAACACAACTCCCTTTGAAATTGACTTGTCAATAATTCCATCCTAGGCTTCATCTTCTTTAAATTGAACGTCTCTGTTGATTACATATTTCTGGGTGATGGGATTGTAGAGTTTATATGCCCTAGACTCTTCGTTGTATCCAACAAAGATACATCTCTCACTTCTGTCATCCATCTTCCTTCTCATTTCTGTAGGTACATGCGCAAATGCAACACATCCAAAAATTCTGAAATGAGAAACATTGCAAGGCTTACCATCCCATGCTTCCTAAGGTACACGATCCCTTATGATCTTGGTTGGACTTCTATTCAATATAAAAATAGAGCAAAGAACTGCATCTCCCCAATATTCATTTGAAAGATGCTTCTCTTTCAACATGCTTCGAGCCATGTCCATGATGGTCTGATTCTCTCTTTCAGCCACTCCATTCTGATGTGGAGTATATCGAGCAGTAAACTACCTTCTGATTCCATGAAGATTACAAAATTCAATGAATTCATTAATTTTGTATTCACCTCCTCTATCAGACCTGAACATTGTAATGGTTCGACCACTCTCATTCACAACCAAAGACTTAAACCTTTTGAAAACATCAAAGGCTTCAGATTTTTGTTTCAACAAATACAACCAAGTCTTCCTACTGAAATCATCAATGAAAGTCATAAAATAAACATGGCCAGTTAAAGAAGGTGTTTGCATAGGTCCACATAAATCTATGTGGACAATTTCCAATGGAGCTTTTGCTCTATAGGAAACACCTGAATTTTTTTTTTCTCTGTGATGCTTCCCAAGTATACGACTCTCGCAAGAGCGTGTAGGTTGTTGAATATAGGGCAACCCCTTTACCATCTACTTCTTCTATAACATATCTAAGCCACCAAAATGTAAATGACCATATCTCAAATGCCATAACCAAGATTCATCTAAACTTCCAGCTTTATAAACATTCAAAGAACCACTCAAATCATTTCTCATAACAAGTGGAAACATCATATTCTTGGTCATCTCTACTCTTGTAATCAACTGTTTACTAGGAAATTTATCATAGATTGTACATACCTTGCTCTTGAAGAACACTCTGTACTTTTTCTCCATCAGTTGTCCAACACTAATTAGATTTCATTTTAGACCAAGCACAAAATAAACATCATCAATAATTTGTTTTTTATTATCCTTAGTGTAAACTGGAACTACACCTTTACCATTAACTGCAACCTTACAGTTGTTTCCCAGTTTTACTTCAGACTCAATACTAGTATCAATAGAAGAAAATAAGTCTATATTACCAGTCATATGGTTACTACAACCATTATCCAAAAACCAAATATCATTAGCACTTTCCTAAGTGAAATTACAAGTCAAGAACACAGGATTTTGATGATCATCAGACTCATTTGTGAAATGTACAAACTGCTTTCCATCATCTACCTGCTTCTTTCAACATTTGTTAGCAAAATGCCCAAACTTCTTACAATAATAACATTGTACTTTAGATTTATCATACCTCTTATTTTCTTGCTACTAGGGTTTGTTTCTGCTCCCTCTTAAATTAGGAGGATTCTACTGAGATTTCTCCTCAGACACTAATTCAGTTTTGTTGTCCCTTAGACTAGAAAATTGACCTCCTCTTCCATGATTATAAGACATTCCTCTGCCTCTGTCTCTGGTAATATGTAGTTGTGATTTGAAGGCATGCTCTAATGATCCTTATTCATATCTAGATATCCTAGATTCATGAGCAACAAGAGAGCCACTTAACTCATCAATTTGCATTTGACTTAAATCTTTAAAGTCCTCTATGGGTACAACAACAAGTTCAAACTTCTTGGGAAAACTTCTCAGCACTTTCTCAATAACTCTTTTATTTTCAATATCATTGTAGTGTCCCTAAGGCCGAGACCCATTACAGATCATGATATATATAATGATTTGTAAATGTGTTCTATAGGCTGGTGAGCCAAGTTTTCTATAAGCCAGAAGGCTTATGTGTTCGTTAGGCCAGGAAGCCTAAGTGTTTGAAGGCCAAGAGCCTGTTGTTGTACTTGTATGTATGCAAAATAATCAATAAAATATAAACACCGCCAGTTGCGTACCGACCACGATGAATGAGTGAAGGGGGACTGAGCGTCCATAGAGTGGGCAAG